>VZRS01011880.1:0-93766 GCA_013398055.1 Ifrita kowaldi
ATATATATATATGTATGTATAAAGCTCCATCATTTTTAAAAGGAAGAGTAGTAGTGGTCTACTGGAAATACTGGCCCACATAATGACTGACATGCTGAAAGAGAGCCAAAAACATAACAGGGTAGGAAATTTCAGTCTTCATGAACTGGTTGCTTTTATAGCAAGGAAAAAACTCTGTGCTTAGACAGTAGAAATTGTTACTTCTTGGAAACCCGTCTAGTTAGAAATTAACATGAGAAAAATTTTTAAAATTCTAATCAGTGAACAGAATCTGGACCAGGATGTAATTATAAAAAACCACTCTACAACAGTGGCCAGGAGGTACAACGGACTGACAGAAACAGGAAATATAGAAGCGTTCTAATACATTTGATTCTCAAGAAAGGGTAGCAATATAGAAGACAGATTTTGAGGTACAATTTGGTAAGGGAGTGAGACTCAGATCAAGTGTGAAAGCCTGATTCAGTTAAATGTGCAAAAAGAAAAAGCAGCAGCAGAAAATAAAATAAATTATTTATGTTAGTGTCACTGTGGAAGAGCACTGGGCAAGTTCTATATCTGAACCACTCTTTATGAGTGAAAGTCTGAGACATCCTTCAAACCATTTTTTAAATCATTTATGATTACTTACCCATAAAATATGTAGCTATCACTAGCAGGACCAAAGAACCATTTAGTCACTCAGGAGGTGTTCTAACGTGATTGCACTAAGCTGTTGACTGATAGCTCAACTATTTGACAATAGAGGAATGGAAAGGGGCAAATGTGAAAGGAATTTTTGAAAACAGCTTTAGGGAAGATTTAAAAACTGTAGAAAACTTCTTGCCTGGTCAAGTCCAAGACACCTTAGTACATAGAATGAGCAGATACAAAGCTAAAGCCAATGTAGTGGGAAGAATCAATATAACTACTGAAGTTCTTTATAGGTGGATTGGATATGCGGATATTGTTGATACGGTTGCCATGCCATATTTGTGCCTCCAGGAGAGTTTTGAATAGAATGTCATAAAATCTTCAGAAAGAAACTAGCCCCAAAGGGAGAATATAAGATTGTCTTTCAAACCTGGTAAGTCTTGCAAGATTTCTTGAACAGGCCAGAGAGCAGCAGAAACACCATCAATTGCCTAACAGGTGCCAGCCAAAACTGACTTGAAGCTATTTTTTTCAAGATTTTCTAAAAGCAAAAGTTTTTTTTTTTTCCTTTTGGTGGGATGTATTTCTCCTAACACTAGGTGTCATCGTGTTAGGCAAGTGTTAAGATCACATTACAGTTGATGGGAATTTTGTTTAAATAGTCAGTCCAGTATAACATACCACTTTTCTCATTGCAAACATCTGCATTTAGCCAAGTACATCACCTCCTGAACTCTATTGTCAATGGAAAGACCATAAACATTTAATTAGATGTAAGCACCCCAAAGTTATGAGAAACTAACCTCAACCTGGGAGTGATTTAATTTTTCTTTTAAGCACAAATTTCATGTTTTGGGGATGTAAAAATACAGGGATTTCCCTGTATTTCCATCTTAATTCAAATGCCAATGTGAGAAGCTGCCAAGTGAAATAAGGTCAACTGAGATTTTTAGCAATGGAGGAAATATTAATAGATGCAATACTGTCAAAAATACACAAATGCACATGCTTTGGGTTGTCATGCCATGTTCAGGACCAGATGATGCATTAGTATAGCATGCAAGGACAGAAATAAGATCTTTCAGGGTATATGAATGTATTTTCAAAATTCATTCAGATCTATAAGGCAAATAACAGAATTCTAAGCAGTTTGGAGATGGTGTTTTCTGTTTAAAAATTGGCAAGTGTCATACAATTTTGTAAATACTGCAGGGAATCTACCTTTGATACATAGCACTGTTGCAAATCTGGTTCATAGCTCCTAATTGGAGTCATCCATCTGGCAATATTTGAAAAAAACTTTTTAATCTTCCACATCATTAGATGCAAACAGAACACTATTTTTAAGCTATTAATAGCTTAATTGGCAAGCTTACTGTCAATTAAAGTGTATTAACTACTCTGAGGAGTAGATGAAATCAAACCAACTGTAAAAAAAAATAATAACTAATCAGTTAAATACACAGTGTGGTTGTATTAATAAGTAAACACAACTGACTGAGAATAAAACACATAAAGGACAGCTCCTTGAAAACAGCATCCATAGTGGATAGAGTGTGCTATTTTATCAATACATTTTATAATAGTAAAGTAGTTTAAAAAATGATAGAGTTGAAAAATTATACTATCTTTCCATTAGCTATTTTTTTATGGTGTCAAAGAAAAGAAAACACCCTTTCCTCTAAACAAAGCTAAAAACAGAAAAAGTATTCTGGCTTAAATGTCTACATATTAAATTATTCAAGACAAATAAACTGTCTTAGAAAATGAAAATTTAGCTAACCTGGAGCCAGCAGATGAACCAGATAAAAACCAATAACACAGAGAATTAAAAAAGGATACTATCTTTCAAAGACAACTTTTCCAAAGTAAAAATTTGCTTATGGGAATGAGAACTGTGCATGTCAGGGTGACCACTAGTTTGGAAAGATTTAAGCCAGTATTATACCACAATGTGGAAATGAAAAACAAGCATATTTATGCTAAAGAGAAAAGACCTGGAGCAGGCCCTAAGCCCTCTGCTTGCGATCTGCCTTCTGCCATCTACGATGCATTACAAGCAAAGAGTCTGCAGTTAATTATTAAAGGACTACAAACCCTTCCCCTGAAATTCTAGATTGAACTTTACGAACATTAATGTGTTGGATTCCATAGTGTTCTCCTATTCAGGTATGGGGATTTCTGTGATTCTACCTTTACGCATCATCACTGAGACATGAACAGGAATGCTTATCTCTAACCAATGGATTGAGATTCTGGTGGTCACCATATCTGGATTCCACCTCTGAGAGCTTCACTCTGTGTGTTTCAAAAGATGACTCAGCAGGCTGAGAGAAATAGTCTGTTGCTCTGTACAAGAACAGGGCTGTGAATGATGAATGACAAGACCCTGCTTTGTATTGCATGGGAAAAGCTGTAATGCAGGATCTCCCCAGGAATGGAGACTACCTCAACTGCTGATTTTCACATGCTCTCATAACATTCTGGTTGCTTTGATCCAGTGTACTTGTATCATTGATGGAAACTTTTTTCCTCATGGAACTTTACTAATTGGAAGAAGATCAACAAAGAAGCCACATTTGCCACTCTTAGTTTACCCTGACATAAAATATTTTGGCTAGAGATATTTTAAATACTGGACTCTTTTATAACTTAAATACACAACAGGAATGTGATAGTTTGACTGTGAAACCCAAGGAAAAAATGATTTTCAGGTTCTGCATACAAATGCCATATTTGTAAATGCAAAGGGACTTTTAAGAATACAGATTAGTTAGACACATGCAGAAGAGCCTGGGTGCACATACTCACAGGTATAAGACCTCCCTAAAAAAATGAGACCATAGATTTTCTCGTAAGGCATCTTTAGCTGCTTGTGTAATGTACCTGTGTCATCTGACAGAGCCTTGAATTGGAAATTTGAATCTTTATCCCCTCTTCTCTCCACTTCAAAGCTAAACCTAGCATTCTCTTCCTAGCTCTGCAGACCTCTCACAGAGAAGTAAAGTGATTTCCTCCTCCTCCTGACAGCTTTATGTGTTACCCAGCTTAACTCTTGTCCATCACAACAGGCCCAAACTACAGGCTGAAATGACATGGTTATTTGCTTTTCTGCTTATTAAATATCAATGCGGCTTTCTTAAGCAGTGCAGGCAGAACTGAATATTTGCACTAAAGCAGTTAGGGGAAGAATTGTGAAATCTCTCTCTGACATACAGAAATCCAAAGGACAGGACCACTAATTTTGTAGCAGATCATGCCACAGAGAGTCATGATCCTGAGCAGAGTCTGTGCAGGGAGGCGGGAGATGCTGTGGATGTGTCAGAACCAGAGGGTCTGGCTCTGCACTGCTTGACACACACAGTCTCTGCCTGGGAAAAGGAAGATATTTTCCCTTTCTCTAAACAGTTTTACTCCATGAAGAAGTAGAGTCCAGAGCATGTGGACAGTCAGTAGTGCTGCACTCTGCTACTTGTCTTCATCCTTCCGTTGCCCTACAGTAGGATTTCAGCACGTGACATGGCTCTGTGGCTCCAGGATGAAGGAGAACAAGCTGACTGCAGCACTGGGAATGGCAGGTACACGGCAGCATGAAGATTGCAGGCGTTTTGGCACTAGGTTCCCAGCAAAACACTGCCAGATCATGAGGGACACGACAGGCCCACAGGCACTGGCCAAACCGTGGGACTGTGCACAGAACTAGTCTGAGTGCCTTAGACCCATACACCCATGGGTTTTTGCAAGAAGAAAGCTACTTAATACTGATAGAAGCATAGGGCAGTCTAGGAGTCTGTGTATATAAGGATTATTCCACAAAACAAAGGTTCACTGTTTAAAACAAGAAATATTTGAGATTAAATCACAGAAAAAATGAACTGCAAGGGAAATCCAACAGCAATCTTTCTAACTACAAGGTTAGACAAATTCAGAAATGGCTTGCCTAGAATACTTAAAAGTTGTTCAGACAAAAGAAATGTTTTAGGCGAAGTTGATCTGTACCGGTGTTTCAAGTGAGATGTGCAATCCTTTTCCTGGTTCAGTAAAGCTCTTTTACTCTCCAGGAGTGTCCTAAGTGGGAGGGCTATCCCACCAAGATAGAAATGAAGGCAGACTCCCTTATAAAGATCCCAAGACCATACTTAAATTCAGAATGGTTTTCACATCCTTCCTCACTATCCAGGAAATTATGGCATTTGTGAGGCTGCCTGAGGAGTGGGAAAGAAGGCTGTCTCATGGTCTTGTGAAATAGCCAATGAGTATTTTTAGTCTGGTTTCACAGAAAATCTGGCTGTTGCATGTGATTGCAGACACAGGTAAATTGCTCTGGTAGTGTAAAACTTGGTTTGGTCATTAATCCAAGTATCTAAACCTGCTGTAAAGCCTAGTTTTGTCTATTCATGTCCTTAATCCTTAACCTGTGAAAACAATTTGTGGATAGAGGAAAAAACCTAGTGTTTTGTATCCACAGGGATCTTGACTTCTTTAAACATTCAGCAGCTGGAAAGAGAGAGCCAACAGAAGAGCGAAAGCAGAACACCAAATACACCTCCTTGGGCAGCCCAACCCAATGCTTAACAACTCTTTCAGTGAAGAAATTCTTTCTGATATTCCCCCTGAACTTTGCCTGGTGCAGCTTGAGGCCATTTTCTCTCAAGCTGTCACACATTTCCTGGGAAAAGAGACTGACCCCCACCTGGCTGCAGCCTCCTTTCAGGCTGTTGTAGAGAGTGAAAAGGTCACCCCTGAGCCTCCTTTTCTCCAGGATAAACACCCCCAGCTCCCTCAGCTGATCCTCATGGGACTTGCTCTGTAGACCCCTCATCTGCTTTGTTGCCCTTCTGAAGCAGTATTTATCTCTTTCCCTATTGATAATTTGAGACGGCAATTATTTCTAGATCATAAACATAATGGTATTTGGACTGACTTTTAAAAAGTCTGCGTGCTTTTTTGGTTCCTCCTTGCTGCCTAAGGAGAAAAGGGCTTTATGCCACATCAATAGTAAAAGGTTATTTCATACAACCATGTCTGCTCAGTGCCACATAAAACTTTCTGAGATCTATTAAAATTAAGGATCACTGATACATATTCATGTTACAAAAAAAGTCACTAGTTTTCTGTTCAGACAATTTACCAGCTAGAAATGTTCCTGTTTTTTCCATGTAATTTCCAGTATTACTTCAGCTTCTACGCAAAGCAGGAGATTTTTAAAACTGGCATGGAGACACGAAAGCCTGAGATGGCACAATTTAGGGGTTTATATGCTTTAGAATGAAGATACAACAGTCACATATCAGAAAGTATGATGCAATACCAAAAAAGCATGTGAATAGAGAGATTTACACTATACTTACACATCTTCCTCAGGTGTTACACTTGCATTCAGCAAATATAGGTGATTGAAACTCTTTTGTGATGTTTATCCTCTAATAAAAGTGATAATAAGCCAGTAATGAGTTTTGTGCATCCTGTTAAATACTGTCTTTTGATTATATCTGTATTTCTGTATCCCAGGTGCACAGGGCCACATCACATAAATGGCTCCTCATATATCCACAGAATGGCTTGGGTGTGAAGTGACCCTAAAGATCACCTAGTTCCTGACACGGGCAGGGACACCTTTCACTAGACCAGGTTATTTGAATCCCCATGCAGCCTGGCCTTTAACACCTTTAGGGTTGAGCAGTGCCGCAAACACTGCTCCACAAATTCCCTGGACAACATGTTCCAGTGTCTCACCACCCTTAAAGAATTTATTCCTATTACCTGATCTAAAGCTATCATCCATCAGATAAGGGCCATTTCCCCTTGTCCTACCACTACACACCCTTATCCACAGTCCCTCTCCACCCTCCTGCAGGCCCCCTTTAGGTAGTGGATGGTGCTATAAAGTCTCCCCAGAGACTTCTCCAGGCCAACAGCCCCATCTACTTCAGTCTGTCCTCATAGCAGAGGTGTTCCAACCCTGTGATCAACTTAGTGGCCCTTCTCTGTACTCCTTCCAACAGGAAAACATCTTACATGTGCTGGGGACCCCAGAGCTGGACACCAGTACTCCAGATGGAAGAAGAGGGGGAGAGTCACCTTCCTCAAACTGCTGGCTACACTCCTCTTGCACCCCAGGACACAGTTGGCTTTCTTGGCAGCAAGTGCCCATTGCTGAGTTATGTCGAGCTATTTGTCCACAAATGTCCTCAAGCCCTTCTCCCCAGGTCTAGTCCCGATCCATTCTCTACCCAGCCTGTATTTGCGCTTAGGATTGCCCCAAGCCAGGTGCAGGACCGTGCACTAGACCTTGATACAAAAAAAAAGGAACTTACTGTTGTGGCAGTCAGCTTCGTAACAGTGTGAGGCATGTGAATATGACATGTCAAAGACTTGTCAATCCCACGCTCAGAAACAGCCAATGTCGTGTAAATCCAGTGACTCCTAAATGTCTAACCAATGCCATCATCGGGGATTAGACTGTTTCCTGCCTAATTCCTTTCCAACTGCTTGCTGTCTTCTGTCATAGTAGTCAGATCTTAATTCTTCCATTCTGCATGCCTATTTTTTTTGGCTTTACAAACGAACGTAAGCTTCATTAGTTCAGTTTTAATTTTTTAGGTCAATCTGCATGTTACCAATATTTTACTTTAATGTAATATTTAAGCATAAAAACAGCTCCATCTGATCACAGGCCACACTTTTTTTTTCTTTAAAAAACCCTTTTTATTACAGACCTAGCAGGGTTTCTCCTACCTGGATGAACTCCCGGCTGTGTTAGATATGAGATATGTAGAGCAGATGGATACAAGCAGGCTCTATTCATCATCTGTATCCTAACACCTACAGACACTTGCCAGAAATGGATCCTTCCTAATGCATAGCCTTGAGGATAATGGTGGTCCTACCTCTCACTGACCATTAGGGTCTACATGTGCAGTCTGCCAGAAACCCAGCCTTGGCACAACCCAAACTTTGATGTTTCTGGCATGCCCTAAAGGGAGGATGAAGGTGCTGTTCTTAACATATAAAGCAGAAAGGCAGACTGTTCATCAGAAATAAATAGAACACATCTAATGTATCCAGGTAGGCATGGGTGCCTCATGTGATCAGATTCTTGAAACTGAATTTCTTCTCTTGAGCTGTTAAAGTGGTGATCAACAAAGTCACCACACCCATCTCCCCATCCCCCTTCATAGCCTTTCAGTTCTCTCTGTTTCTTCCTTGGTTATGAGCACCCAAAAAGTATAGAGACCTGAAAAACTGGCTTTCCCTGGGAAGCATACGTCTCTCATTTTCCGAGATAATTTCATCTAGATGGAATTTAAATTTCAAAAATTTATTGTGCTTTTACGATTTACTCTGTTGCATCTGTCAGAAATAGAGATAAAACCCAGAAGGTAAAAATAGGCCCTATAATGAAGATGTAGTTTTCTTATTCAACATAGTATTAGTGCTAATTTTGCTTATTCACCTCATAGCTTGCTTACTCATTTACTGAGCATAGTTTGCTTACTCATGAAGCATTGGAGAGACCTGCTTTGTGTGTATCATTTCCAAGTACTATAGTGAAATTAGAAATATTATTGCCATTTAAATTAAAATACATATAAGAAACTCTCTGACTACTTAAAAAAATTTATGACTATTTTAATTTGGATACCAAAGAGTGGCATTTTTCCAGTGGTGGTGAAAAATAGTGGTGTGGTGATCAATTCCAAACCACTCAGCATAGCACTAAGTAAATTTATGCATAAAAATCTGTAATTAGGATTTGTTTAAGGACAGAGCAGAAAAAAGCACTGAAGGTAGGGGGAAAAGAAAATATTCTTCTTAATTTACTACAGGCCACAAGCAAGTCTTTAGCATGCAGTGTGTGTGGGAGAGATAATGAATTTGTCAATAAAATCAAAACACTCATAATTTGTAGAGGAAGCCAATGAGACAAGGAATAGAAAGACCCTGCAGAAGGAGGAAACAGACAGGTAACACAGACAAAGAGTGGCTACCTGCAGAAGACACAGAGAGCCCCTTGAGTCTGAGAATATTCTCAAGGTTGGAAAGATTTTGGACAGGAAGCCAGTGAACACAGCTGATGAGGGGAATTAACATTCAAACATTCAGACAAAGAAGATGAAATCCAAAACAGTGATTTATGTGGACTGGTGAGGGCAATGACTGCACTTTGGAGAATCCTTTACTAATCAAGGCAGCATGCACGAGTGCCTGAATGAAATGTTTGGCCATAATGATGGAGATTATAAGGACAGTTCTTTGAAGATATTGAAGACAAAGAAGTGGCAGGTTTTTGGAAATGTGCTTGTCATTAGCAACACTAGTGAGAATGGTGTCAGTGTGGAAACAGAAAGTCAGATTGGAAGGCACTCAAAGCAGATGAAAGGGAGTAAATTGTTGCATTTTGCTGTATAATAAAGGAGTTTAGAAAGAACGGAAGGCAGAAAAATGGGTAAAAGATAGAAATGGGCAAGAAAAATCAGGGCTGATTTTTTGAGAAACATGGAACCTTGCGATGAGAGTTGGAAAGATACATGGAGAAATTTGAATAGAACAGTGGAAGTAAGAAGATCAATGCTGAGCAACAAGGTAAGATGGAAAGTACAAAAAAGAGAAACTATTTGGTAGACCTCAAAAAAACTCATCAGCAGGAGTGTGAGTTTGCCATAGAAACAGCCCTCCCCTGTATGTGTATTCAGAAAAACATAACATATCCTCTTTGGCTGTAACAGTATCTGTGAATTAATGTATACCTGAAACCAATCTCTGGCCTTGGCCTAGTGCAGCAGAGAGCCCATGTCCACATTATTAAATCCTCTTTTCTGCCAGAGAAGAATAGTTCCATGCGAATTGTCTGTATTTCCTCCTAATTCCTAAATTCTGACTTGGGGATTGTTTGGGAAAATGCTTTTAGGCACAGGTTACGTGTGCGTCGGGGACAATCTAGTAGTTTGATAGTTTGAATAATAGAGTTTCAAAACTTTTAAAGTTTCATTAAGTTTCTTGTATAAAGATACAACCCCTTTCTGGTCAGTCCAGATTTTCTTGCTGAAAATGGCTATACAGGTCTATTTGGGTAAGGTTCATGGAAACAGAGTGAAAACGATAAAGTCAAGATGCCGAGAAGGCATGACAGGGTTCAACATTGGTAATGACATGCTGAATATCTCAATCTTTACCGTTTCAGGTCAGCAGGGTATTGGGTTAAATATCTTTCCTTCGGCATACTTTCATCAGATGAATTCTGAATGTGTCACTAAATTATTAAGCTCACGCTCTTCATGGGGACTGAGGCTGTAAGTTAAATGTAAAATTAACCTAGCAGATAAAGAATATTTCACATTCATACACTCTGGGGAAGAAAAGGATCCTGTCATCAGAGTGGGCTGTAGCAGCTGTGAGTAACCAACTATCTCATTCCAGTTACCAAGAAGACTGACGCAGATCAATAGCTATTGTCCCACTAATTTCTTTGGTAAAAACCAGCACAAATGAAGGGATAAACTGGAAAGAAATTGGATGACCTTTGTTTCAAATGAAATCCATTACCCATGTGTGGTATACTAGAAAAAAATTTAGTGGGAAGCCAAACTTGAAACACTTGTGAGCAGAGAAAGGCGATGCTGTGCTGTCTCAGCCAGTGAGGTACATTGACCCCTGAGAGCACATGAGCAGCACCACCTTCTGCAGAGGAAGGTGCAAGAGACAGTGTACAAAGGCAGAGCAGTTTCACAAGGATGCAGTGTACAGTTTTTATTCCACATAACCTGAAGACAGTTTACTGACCAGAAGAACTATGCATTTTGTCTCCAGATACCTTCTTCTATGTCCTTCTCTTCCCTACAGCTTCTCTTTTCTGCAGCTCAAGGTGTTCTTTTTACATCTCCAAATGTCTTTGTGAGGAATCACCTCTGAGCTGTAACTTGATAATCATAGTCTCAGTGTTGTCATCATTGCCTCCACTGCAACTAGCTAGGTTGTATAACAAAAATAATTGTTCTGTATTCTGCTAATAAAAGTATCCAATTACTGTGTTCTACATTGCAGGAACATTGCAGTTATGTGAGAGAATTCAAAGAAGAATTCTGCTTTTTAAAAAAATATTCGTGAATCTCAAAAGGCATAATTTTAACAGAAAATTTTTCAGTAAACAGGAAAATTAAACAGAAAATATTATTTCATGTACATTACATCCTTTAGGAAAACAGTTATCCAATATAGGAGCATAAACAATGTAAACAAAGATTTCTAGAAATTTCATGCTTCCTGTCCTATGGATTAGGGTGGAATGGTATTTTGACCAGACTCTTTCACATACAGCTGTTTAATTTCAGTGTCTGGCCTTGAGTTACGGATGCTCATTGTCAGACAACAAGTTTTATTAATTAGTACTCAGGACAAAACAACAGTAAAGGGATATAGCCAAATAAATTAGAAATAAACTATAATGATTTTTACAGCCACTGTAGCAACAAAAAAAGTTCTGATCAGTTTTCTAAGAATTTCTTTTCCTAAAGGAACAAAACTCCTGAAAAACACTTGCCTTAAGTATCACATTTTGACTAAGGTTCCTGGTACAAGGAAGTTGCATATAACTTTTTGTACATAGGAGCAAAACTGCTCTTTTGAGTATGTTCTCACACTGAGAGACTCTTGGTTTTCCTCTTAGAATAGGTGACAGATGTGGCTTGCAAGATGCAGGGATTCCTAATGAAAAATTTAAAGAGGATCTCTTCACCTGCATTTTCATTTCTTTAGGGAATACTAACTCCAAAGAGTCCTTTCCTCTTTGTAACCCCTCTATCCTGGCTTTTCCCACCGCCTTTCATCCTTGGTTTCCTTTAGTGCATTTAGTTTCTGCCCATTTGGACAATTACTGGTTGAGTTGTTCAGTGTCTGTACTGCCTTCCTCCGTGCACATTCCACAGTTAAGAGGGAACGCTAATGTCAGAAAGCTGTGGTTAGTCTTCAAACAGCTTGTAACAGTAAAGTTGGCAATTATCCTAACATTTTCCGTTTCTGGACATTTCATTCAAAGAGTAACATTTCAATCAAAATTAAACCTTTGTGACTTGTATCACTGTCCCATTTCTGAAGCGACAATGAGGAGTTCTCGTTAGAGGTCCTGCTTCTTCTCTTGCAGAATTGACCTTGTGCAGATAGTGTGGCAGATCCTCCCTAGTATGCAAACTTCTGCCGCTGCTTCTGGATAGCAAATGCCAACTTTTGAACCTAATTCAAAGCCTCCTGAAACTGATGGAAAGGCTCTTGTTTCAAGAACTGTGGATTACTGTTGCATTTCACGGACTCAAACAAAAGCACTGAGAGTTCTATTAAGCCTGTGAAAGTGAGGTGGAGCCACATAATGTACTACCAAACCTAACCCACGTACACAGCAATCAAATCAGCTCGAAGTGGCACCAGCATCAGCAGGTGTATTTTCAAATACTTTTTGCCTCTGAAAGCATATAAATATGTCATTAAGAACAAAATAAATCCTCATCAGTGATGGAGCTTAAAAGACAAACTCAAACACCTGCTAAGCTATTTGCATTCATTAACATCCAAGCTTCATTTCAGTAGAGGTGGGGCACCTGCAAAATTCACTTTGCAGAAAAGGATTGAATTCCTTTAGTCAGTTCCTTTCAGGTTTTCCTTATCTTTCTGAATAGTTTCCACCTTCCAATATTTTTTTTCTATTACATCAAAAAAATCTAGGATGGCCATGATAGGGAGCAACAGGAAACTCCATGAACAACAGTGTAAGTTTGCACCTAGTAAAGTCCATTCCCAGCTTTCCTTACATGTGTTTGGTAATAGAAAGTCAGAGATTGTTTGACAGTCAAAGTGAGAAGTAACAGTGCCTCTGCAGACACTTCTTTCCTTGTGCAATCACAACTTGTTCACAACTCTTTCAACAAGAATACTAACTTCTTGGAAAACACGTTATTCTAAATCAGATCTTTACCCAGAAATACAGGAAATAATTTCAGTTGTTGCTTTTTAATGTGATTTGCTGTACAAGGACTAGTAAACCTCTCTTCTGATTTTATCTCAGAATCACAGAATGTTCTGAGTTGGAAGGGATCCACAAGGATCATCAAGTCCAACTCTTAAGTAAATGGCCCATACAGGGCTCAAATCCACCACCCTGGCATTATTACCACCGTGCTCTAACCAACTGAGCTATTGTATTATTTGAAGGGCTGTGTATTATTTGAAGAAAAATATATGGCAATTCATCATCAAGAGAAATGTACCATAATTAATATAGTAATTAATATTCAATATATCAAGGAATTCTAAATACTAATAGCTCTTTTCCAAATCTCATAGGAATTTGTGCAAAATCCTTCCAGACATAATGAAATGTACTTGAATGCCATGGTGATTCATACTCCGTAAATGTTGAGAAAGATGGAACGTTCCCAATTTTTAAATGGATATTTGTATGGCCTAAAATTAATATTTTGTTAAAGCTTTCTGAGCTTTATCACACGACAGATTTCAAGAGCTGTTCCTGCCATTTGTCTGACCAAGAAACATTAAAAAACACAACTCAGGTTAAGGACAGTTAGTGTTATTTTGGACTGCTGTCTGAACATGGCAGGATATTGGTGGAATCACAACTTGAGCTATGTTGTTAATCCAGTAGAATAAAATATGTGCTGGAAAATATTAAAGTATCTTGAAATTTTATATAGAAAGGAAAGGCCCAATTCCTTCATTTTGCCCTAAAGCTGAAGAGCAAGACAGACATGCTAGTAAAATGACATGCTTGTTACATGTTTGCATCGTAGAGTCTAGGCCATCTTGAACTATCTTAACTGCTTGATGTTAGCATGTGCCTTGTGAAGACTGAATCTCTCTCTTTAAAGCTCAGGTCCCTTAGTCGTGCAGTTGAACATGAGTCATAGCTTTCAGTGGAGAAAGTTTCTAGCCTTCATATACAAATAAAAGATTGAACACAGGAACACTGTTCTTAAACAGAAGGGTAAATAGAAAGACTGCGGAATGCATATTTTCTAAGAGTATTTTAATTTTCTAATTGCTTTTTGGTATTTACTCTTGCTTGCTGTGTTCGCAGGTTTTGCGGGACATATATCAATATACTTTTTAAGTATGGCCTTCATCATACAAAAACCTACGTACAAATTATTGTTTATGTAATTATTTAGGCATGTAATACGTAGCAGCAAAGTTTCATGCTGGTCATTTTTGGCATATTTGTCTCCTTTTTCCCATCTGTTTTGACTATCTTAGAATACTGAATTACATGAAAATTTAGTTGGCAAATGTTCTAGTTTTGGCCCAGCCTGGGTACATCTAATCCATCTCTATACAGAGAGAACTTCAAGAGTCCTGTTATTTCTGATGCCAGTTGAAGTAGAGGAGTATTTATAACTTCAGTACTCAGAAAGTCTCGAAGGCTGTCATCAGGAATAAAGACTGTATATACCACGTTACTAATCTCTATTAAAGAATTTAAATAACTTTGTTATATCCATGCTAATACCTGGTGGATATGGAAAACAATATTTTGTTTGGACAATCATCTCAAGTAAGAAAGCACAGTGATTTTGGTACTCTGCCCTCCCAAATCTGCCTATCGCCACAACCACCTCATCTACTCCTCCTTTGCAACAGTCCTGCCCTCTCAGGCCCTCTTCTCTCTCCTGCAGTGCTGAGGTTGTCATTAGAGGCCCATTCCCATTTCTCCTCTCCATCAAGGTGGATGTAGAGAAGTACTGGCGGACTTGCTGTGAGTGCCTCCCCTGTCGGGTGTAGCCAAGCAGCGCAGGGGAGCTGTCCTACCTGTCAGTCTGCTGAGCTCGTTGTCTGCTTCTGCTCTGTCAATTCAGTATATGCAGGTGGATAATTTCACGTGGAGTCTGAAATGATCAGACATCTTCCTGGATCCAGGAGTTGCTGTGCTCTATTCCTAGCACTGTGCTTGCTGACCGTGGAGACATGGAGATAAAATCTTTGGCATGCACATGCCAGCATGAATTTCAGATAGTTGGTCGGCAAGGCAAGTCCACTTTTAATCTTCAGAAATACAGCTAAAACCTGATCTGGGCTCTGCCACACCATCTGAGACCTGAGGGCAAAGGGACTAGCTGGATGGTTTGAAGAGTAGCTCACATCATAGCTAAGGCAAAAAGTTAAAACACTGCCTGGATGATGATGGTAAGCCACTTATGACATGAATAAAAAGGATGAAGGTAGTAGTCAGCTAGAAACTCATTTATAAACAAATTTTCTTGCATCTCTTTTTTACCCCAAAAGAAGTCTTGGATTCTCAGGAACAAGGGAGAAACACCACCAGTCATTTTTTTTTCCAGAGTACAAGTGTCTTAGCTCCAATATATGCAAATTTCTCCAAAGAGAATCAGCCTATTTAGTAATCAAACTCAAACAGAAAATCTCAATTCAAAGAGGTTTTCAAGCCAATATCTGATTGAGATACCCTTGCCTAAACAGAGGATATTCAGGAATAGATAGCAATGTTAATTTTTAAAAAGCTAAACTGTCATCTGATTTATTAAGCATTTTTTTTAGTATGAGTCACCACAAACCTCCTGTTGAAAATATTCCACATTGATTCTTACAAGTCTCTTTAGCTCTTGTTTTCCAGAGTCTGTTGTTTTCATACAACCCCTCCTACAGTACTGAAATTCAGTTCTGTGCAATTTTTCATCTTAATGGAAATCTGAAATGTCTGACCAAATATAAAAGTATACATACAATGTTTTTTCCCACCTAAAATTCAGATTTCTCCAGCACTGATAAAACTAAGATTTAAAAAAGAATAAAAATACTTTTATTTTATCCTGCAGAAAGGGAGAAGGTCATCAGTCAGGGTAGCTCATTTAGAACTTTTGTTTATCCTGTTCATTTATCTCACTCTTTCTCCCTCTCCTTTCCTTTTAATACTTTTTTACAAATTGGAGAGTGAAACACTCTGCCAGCTTGCTCAGAAGCCCTTACAACCTTATGTAGCCCAGGAGACGGACAGTCAGACAGACTACTGATCAGGTAATGTTTTACTCTGTGTTCGTACCAGAACAACTCAACTGAAAGAAACAGAAGTTTCTACAGTATTAAACCAGTATGTGAGGATCTGGAGACCAAAACCTGATTTGTTTGAGAAAATCAATTTGGTGTTGTTGTCATGGGGTGCAATCCCAAGCACTTCCCTGACATAGGCCGCCACTTTTCCCAGTGAGGACACAGCTACTAGAGCTCATCCTCATTTTCCCCCTTTAGCACTTCCAGTGGTACAGATCCCCATTTCCCAGGCTCTGGCCTCACACCCACATCTGAGCTTGTGTGCTCTGGAATATAATCTGTTGCTGGATTGTGCTCTCTCATCAGGAGAAATCAGGAAAAAATTGTTTCCTCAGATAGTAGCCCTACAAAAAAAATCTTCTCAGAGTTATCTTCCTAGATAACAACAAGATTTTAAAATTCATGGCATGTAAGAAAACTGGTTTAGGTTAATCTTCCAGTGTGAAGACTTCCAGACATAGCTGCAAATTAAAATTTTGAAAATATATGTACATAATTCCTGGGATTTTTTTTTGTTGAAAAATTACTAAATGTCCTTAATGCTAAAAAAATGAAAGCGAGGGACGGGGGAAGTGGAAAACACCCTTGCTGACCTCATGCAAACTTTCCTTTAGTTTGTAACATTTTCAGAACTCTCCTTTCTTAAGTTAGCAGTGTGGGTGAGAGAGGGAAGAGAGGAAGAGAGGAAAAGAGGATAAAACCAATTTTTTCAAATGCAAAAATGGCCCCAAATCTAGCCTATAAATTGGTTACCTTTCAGATTTTACATTCTGTAGTGACAGACAAAGCCAGACTCAGGTCTTTCATTGTAACCCTTTGCTGTGAATTCTTCTGGAGAACTTCGTGGTTATCCGAGTATCGCTGTTAACAGATCACAGTGCAAGGTCAGGACCTAAACCTGTTAGAGTCTTGGTTAACTATATTTGCAGACAGAAACACGTATGAGAACAAGAACTTCTCTATTATTTCCATCTCTGGAAATCCTTTAATGCTTTAATGGATTGAACAGACTGTATATACTCCCTCTAGTAACAGATCAAAAATGCCATGCTGGGAGAAATTATAATTTGGGGATATTTAAATGACTCTTAAAACATAATAAAATTTTAAATACAGGCAGTAAGCTTCCAATATTTGTACATAACAAATTTCAGCAGATGATTGGTATTTCAAACACATAGTAGGTGTAGTGCAGCCTAATAACAAAGTTCTTAGTTCAATAATTATTTTGCTGTCTATATTAATGTGGAGCTTTGAGTAAATCCACACAGACCTTTCGTTTATTGTATATTTGTGTTTGCCAAGTGATATTGCAATGACATTCCATAATTATTAAATCCAGTTAAAAGTGTCGATTTAATTTTGCATGGGTGCCTGTAACTTGTGTCAGAAGATAGTATGGATCGTTTCTGAGGATATGACAAATTATAGGAAGAAAAAGAGCTTTCACAGAAAGTTAGCTTTTTGAGAAGTGAGGTTCTTTTGAATAGGTTTTAGGATCACTGAAGTAAATGAGAAAAATTAATCTCATTTCAGACATGGTTATAATTCAAAGCCTTTTCCCACCTTTTTGATGAACAGTTGCAATCAGATAGGTAAGTAAAACCCTTAAACAAATCAAAGTGGTTAATGACATAAGTCAAAGTGACTACTGATAGTAATACTAAAAACTATTTTACATTGGAAACCTCAATGGAAATAATCTGCTGTAAACACCAGATTTTGAATTACCTTGTGTTTTATGCAATTCCCATGGCAAAACCTGAAGCATTATGTAGATTTTGGTTGAAGCATTTTTCTTCTAGAGCAGAAAAAGAATGAATTAACTAAAAAAGAAGCCCCTCCTTTCTGTTGGGGCTCTGAGTTTCCGTGTTTCAAAGTGCTTTTCCATAAAACCTGAATAGGCTCTAAAATAGCTTTTGCTATATTATTGTCCATCTACATTTTAGACTGTAAATCACCCAGCTGAAGAACAGACATGGCCACATTGTCTTTTCTGCACATAGCATGGCAAGAATATCTGGCATTTTCCTGACTTACTGAAAAAATCTTTGCCTTAATAGTGATTCAGGTTGATGTTCTAGAAAGTGATCACCTATGGCTTGACAAAACAGGTGACTGCCATAGATTGTGTTAGTCTAGGTCAGGATTGCTGGATTACTTTAAAGGAAGAGATGATTGTTTCTTCTTTTTATGTAATGTGCAGTGATGCAAGCATTCCCCGCTTCCCCACTGGCACACTGAGAGGCAGCAGGAATGGCCCTGGAGTCTGCCAGGCACTGGTGTGGCATTGAAATCCCAACATGCAAACAGAGCCTTTTCAAAATACTGTGCTGTCCTAGCCTATCATGGGAAACTGGAATAATTTGGGTTTAGCAGAAACACAGATAGAAGATAACAGTGTGAAGGGTGAGGGTCTGATTGGAAGGAGGCTGGTGGTATTTGATGCACAGAAAAATAAATATAAGTGTTGTTAAGATGCCAAAACTATGGAGCATTTGAAGTGGATAAAAATCTTAGTCAAGGAAAAAGAAACACAGGTGGGATACATCAGATTGCTGAGGAAAATCTAATAATTGCATTCTGTAGAAAGACTTAGCTAAGAGGGGGAAAGACACTTTTCAGAAGCAATCTGCTTCACAGGAGATGCTTGCCCATGCCTGAGAAACAGAGACTAACAAATTGCTTGTGAGACAGGCAGATTCACCAATGTTCTGAGTTTTCACACCTAGAGGGCATGAACTAAACTTCAGGAGAGACTTCAGTGATCAAACCCCTCAGATCTAGTGTCACAATGCAGGGGATAATTGTAAATTTTTACAGAAATCCATGTGCAGAGATAATTGTCAGATCCTAATAACCTTGGTGGGTTTCTGAAAATCTTGAGACACTACTACAGCTGTACCCTCTTGCTCCAGTGCCACAGAGCCTGTCAGAGGGACCCTTCCTTACACATGCCCAAAGAATGTGAAAGTAGTGTGTGGGCTTCTGGTAATTAGTACAAGAATTCGCAACATTCATTAGTTTCTGGAGAACAACTGAAGAGGAAGAGAGGAATTTGTACTGCTTGTATTTCAGGCACTCCTTCAGCTCCTAACCAAGATTTTGATGTAGGTATGACTTGAATCATCGTAAAAGCATTTGTAATGGACCTTCAGACCCTCAAAGCTCAGTATGTTGGTATAGTTACAACATGTTTGGGTTTACAAGATGGGAAAAGAAAAATAAGTCACTGAGAAGAACATAGCTAAAGAGAAATATGAATGTTACTCTCCAGAGTGAGAGAAGTTCCACTCACCTTCCTGCAAATTAAATAATGAGCACTCTCAGACCTCTCTTAATGTGTTCAGCTGCTTTATTTATTTGAGCTCTTGCTGGGATATATACCTGGTTTTAGAAACTACCTAAAAACACGCCAAGCTTTTCCACTTTTGAATTAGGAATACAACCCTAACTTTTACTGGTATCATTTAGCTTCACTCCTACTATCCAGGTGTCTGTGTTTTCTGTCCTTTAGTAACCTTAGGCTATATATTGTCATAGTGAAACACTTTGTTTCATGGCACTAATCATAAAACAGTATGCTCAATCAGACAAGCTCTATTCACAGCATTCTGAATAATCCCAAAGTTTGGGAATGAAGAATAATTCCAGCCATTCAATTGAAAAGATTTTTAATTTTGAGCTTTCAGTATCTGTGCAATAATAGGGCATTCCAAAAGACATAGATTATTCAAGAGGTGAAGGTCTGTGTCTTCAAAAGAGCCATCAATAGAATTAGGTGCTGAACTCCTTTGAAGCTGCTTTCAAATATCCAGCTTGATTTTGTTTATTTCTGTGGAGTCAGTCTTCTGAGTAAAAGAGGAATATAAAATAAGGAGGACACACGCTTTTCAAAATATGTATTCATGTCCTTAGACAATTTGGAAGGAGTTCAGAGAGTTTTATCGTCTCTTTCATCCTAAGGTGCTACTTTTTCTCCATGGGAATTTTAATGGGTCACAGCTTAATGACTGTTTCCTGCTTCAGCATTGCAAAAAGAGGTTCAGAAATGTCAAGGTGTTGTCAAGAAAGACAATCCAAAGGAATGGAGGACAGTGTTGCAAAATGTGGGGTCCATATGCCTGCATTTTTAATGTGTTCATGGTAGAATATAACTCAGAATATGGACTAGTGTTGGATAAAGAAATACAGCCAAGAAAAAGTGTTCAAGAGTTTTCTGGATTTAGATAACACAGTAAGCAACTGAAAAATACTATGAAATATAAACACCAGAAACTGTGTCCCTCATTGCCGAAAGAGAGTCTTCTACTATGAAAATCCATCCGTACATTAAGGATCCATGAAAATTTTGGGCACTATCCCTTAGGGATTCTACACTATAAAATCTCAACTGGATTTTAAAAATCATTTTATAGTATCAAAATGCATACCCTAACAGCATATTGAATGCTTTGTAGTATGAAACTTGTCCAAAATGGAGATTTTTCTGAAAACTAAAAAATTCCAGAACCTTCTGAAATGGACAGAAAAACATTCTACACATTGTAGCTGTGGATCCAGGCAGTGAACTGCCAATGTTAACTTATTTTGTTGCTCAACTTTTTATTGCAAAACAAGAAAAGGGTCTCAGAATCCAACAAAAAAAGACTTAAATTTGTAGCTTCTAGTGCAATTACAGTTAAACTAGTTACAATAACCAGAAAAATAGGGTGTCGTTTTTCTTTACAAAAGGACAGCTCTTTGTTCAGCTTCTTTTTAAGCTAATTGAACAGACAAAATAGGTATTTCCCCAGATTTGGAAGCGGCATCAGAAGCCAATTTTACAGTTACGATACAGTACCAAAATTTTTCATTATTTAGATACTTTTCTATACAGGAAGCCAGTTGAAAAGGGGGGAAAAAGTTAATTTGAAGTACTTGAGCAAAAGCCAACTCCAAATCCCGTTTTATTTCTTAATGGAAGCAGTCAACAAGGTTCAATGGGCTTACACTGCAGAACAGGTCAGTTGAGTAAGAACAAGAGGTAAAAGATCTTGTCCTGTTTAGAGAATTTGCCTATCCTTAGCAGTGGCCCAGAAAAACCTTTAATGGCAGACAAAACTATTTAATTAGGAAGCACAGTGAGCAATTGACTGTGTTTGAGTCTTCCCCCCCTAAAATAGACACAGCTTAGAGACACCATTATGCATCACATTAACAAAGAGCAGTATACAGTTTATTAAAATAAATACTCTGATGATGCTGAGAAAGTGAAAAGACAAGGATACTGAATGGCTACTATACTAAAATCTCTCCACATCAAAACAGCATCTCTTGTTTTGAGTATCTGTATCTCATTCTGACTTACCTAGGCCTTAACCTCCTAGCTCCCCTCAGCTACTTCTCTCTCCTCTCACTGCGTGTGGAATCCTGTCTTACTGCAACACTGTGATCTCACTGTCCCACCTGTGAATGGATGTAGACTTAACAACACATTCTGGATACATTCGTAACACCCAGGAAGCCTTTCTCTCCTCAGGTACCCAGATAGCAGAGAAGTGGGGACTGAGTAGCTACATTATTCATAAATTTGATAGGCTGTTCTGTGTTTTAATTCTATTTCCATTAAAACACACGTCCCAAATATCCATAACCAAAGAAATGCCTGCTTAACCGTTTTCTTCCCCTGAATAAAATGCTAATGATTTTTTTTCTATTTTCCTTTATAGATCTGATTTTATGTTTCTACTATGCAGAACGTCCTGGATAACAAAATTTAAATCACATGTTTGCTAATTTGCAAAGTGGGCCTTCTTAGGGTATCATGTATTAGAATCATGGAATTGGGTCATTGTATCATTGGCTTCAGCCTTTCACAACCACATCTGAAAATGTTGGGAAGAAACTAAAAATACACATCACTGTATCTTTTATTGCACAACATTTTTAAATTGTCTCACAAGTGTAAGTACCTGCTTTTTTTGTAACTCAGCAAATTACAAAACCAGACTGCATTTCTCCAACTGGAAGCTTGCATCCCCCTTTATTAAAGTTGAGAGGGAAAGGCAGCAATGCTATAGAATCAGTAAGTGACCTGATCACCTTCTGCCAGGTGTGCTGTGAGAACATGCAGTTACTTACACAGGTTGCCAGCATGTCCTTCAGGGGTTTGCTTTTGTGCTACTCTCTGATATCAAAAAGAGTGGGCGTAGAAAAACCTTCCCTTCCTGACAAACACTTAAATAGATCCCACACAGTGGCTTGTGGGTGATACTGGACATTAATTCCTTTAGTAGTGGAGAAAAGCAGGAGAAACAGTAAATCTTTTTTTATATATATATTTTTTCCCAGAAAAAAAAAGCATTTTTGCTTACAATGGCATATAAAAAATTATTTCAAACTTTACAAGGTTCAGTGAAGGTACTAAGGAACCACATTTTGTTTCCATGTTTTGTTGGGCTACTCATGAGTGAAAGCTACTGTGTAGAGAGATGTGGAACCGCTGAAAGTGGTGGCATCAATGTGGCCATGGAGCAGAGACTTATTGTGCTCAGTGCAGAAAGGGCAACACAGAAAATTACACAGACAACTGAGAGCTTGGATTTGTCAAAATCTAGTAATCTTAGGAAGGTTCTTATCCAGCAACTTAATTGAGTTTGGTCTGACTAGTTCATTTTGCATTTTGTTTGTCAATGTTCCAATTAAGTTAACTACCTCGTAATTCTCTTAACTATAACATGAAAATGATTGAAAGAGTGATTTAAATTTAGTATTTAGTTTGTGACTTAGTGTATTCAATGCAATTAATAGTAAAGAAATGAATGAGTAAACTGAAAGAGTGAAAAGTTAAATACTATTGATGTATTAAGCAACATGACAGAGAAATTGCTTTTCAGGTCCAAGTTCAGAAAAACACTTTCTTTTGAAGCTAACATACGTCATGAGAAAGATTCACCTGCTACACTAGGATATTAAAGAATCTTGATGATCTTTTCGAAGAAGTATCTGCTATCCACGTCCTAGAAACGTAGACACTGTGGGTGTTTAATTAATGTTTCGTTTTTCTTCAACATTCTTTTACAGAAGCAGTCTTTATTCAGAAAAACTTGCCAGATAGAAAGTGTGGAGTAAGGACACAAGAACAACAGTGCAAGGATTTAAACATGATAGGAAATGCTGATTTTATGCCATCATCACTTTCAATATACCAAAAGAGAATACTAAGAAGAAATAAATGACCAAAATATTTTCTCTCTAGACATACATCTAGGCAATCACAACTCTGGTTGTCAAGTAGCTGTGGCAAATAGAAAATTAAACGTTAAGATCAGTGCTTCCACTTCTCAAACTCTAGGACTGACATGATTACTGCAGGCTTCCTTGAGGGAGGTATACATGTTCAGTGCTCTTATCCTGTGTTGAAGCTAAAATGCCCTTTTTTTTCTATGAGATCAGGCAATGCTGTATGTGGAAAGACTGAAAGAAATAGTGACTGGTTCATATGGCTTTTGCTCTGCCGTCGTGAATGCCTGTGTTCATCTTTGCTGTCTACAGAGAATGACTAAAAGGCAAAATCTTGCCATTCTCTTTGCCCCACGTATAGTGTGCCTCACCCCTAACCAAAAGTCACAGTCCTGCAAACCCCTCAGTGCGGACTTCAGTGGAGATGTTTATGGACTTGTACCTAACAAAAGCAGAGCAGGAACATCAGCACTACATATCACAGTTTGGACATTTTGATGATTCTCCCTGTTGGACTGAGGTTTTTTTCTGCTGAGAAGAATCAACTGTTGGTCCAGGGTCACTCAACTGAGCAAGTAATTCTCCTGGCCAACAAGTGAGGCACAGAAAGAAGAAACCAGGATCTTGGACGCAGCAAAAAATTAGGGAACTATCCTTATTCAAAGTGCTTATGTTTCGCTGGAGAATTATTGAAGGAAATATACCACAGAGTCAGCAGCAAGGCAAAGACCACTAAAATGGATGTAGTCAAAAAGTTTCTTCTAGTTGTATTTGTGTCTCGTCAGGTCACCCACCAGCGGCTGGCACTTGGGAGTTATGTCTCGTCTTTTTACCTCAATTTTTTCGCATACAGCACATCAATGCTCAGATCTTTTCACACACCTAAATCAGCGCAATACGAGCAGTGTTGGGCAAAGTTGTGTGGTGCACTTTTAGCGTCTGCTTTGAAAGCCAGGCAACCAAAGCTTGGTCATTCCTACTAATGGCAGTCCCTGAGAGGCATACACAGAGGGCTTCTGGAGTGAAGCACTTTCATCCCTGAAGAAACTGTTCCTCAGCAACAATAACCATTAAATTGTACAAACGGAATCTATTAAATTGCCTGCAATTTTGGTTCATCCAGTCAAAGAATTTGTCTGATCAGAGGCACTGCCCTCAAACTCCTTTGGGTTATCACACTCCTGCAATGCATGCTTTAAAAGCTAGGCAGTTCATCTCTTTGAAAAAAGGTGCTAAAATATTTTGGTACAAATGTTAGATTTAAAACCCCTACAGTTTACAGCAGAGTCCTTTTCCTTATTGAAACTGGCACAACATTGGCCTTCACTCTAATTCTCCGCGATCATGTGAGTACCGTATGCTAGTCTGGTGTGTAATTTATGTATCACTCTGGCGGTGTATTCTATGCAGTCATGCTGATTCCTTCTGTGTCAAAAATAAATGTGTGCTAAAAGGATGTACAATGGAAAAACAAAGGACAATTTTTTTTCTAGACAAACGATTACAGTGAATTCAGTTACATGTCACAAACTTTTGGTTTACATGTTAATTTAAAATGTGTTGAAAATAACTCAGTTACCTGCTGTTTGTGTCTCTCTGGCCTATTATGTCTTCTCAGGCCGTCCTTGAATAAAATGGAGTTTTGTACAGGCTAACAGTCTGAGTAAACATCTTCGTTACATTTGTAGTAATGAACAGGACCTACAACATAGCAAATTTTATTTAAATCCTGACTTTGATATAGAGACTAACATTTTTGATCTAGCTGAACATTCCAAATGCATACTATATCGTATTCAGAATAGTGCACAGAATGTGCCTTTCTCTGCAATTCTACGAGTTGTTAAAATAATTTGAATTTTACTAGTCTATAAATAGTTACTTCATTTGAGACAGGTACTTTATTCAAATGGTATATAAATTTACTAGTAACATTCAAAATTGTTTTATTGTCAGCTGTTTCAGAATGCTTTTTAGAGAACAGCAAAGCAGAAAGCTCTGTACACTGCATTTGTGGCATCCTTCCTGCAGGAGTGAAACAAGTCATCCTTCTGTCCTGCGTTGTGTTCTTATGGAGTCACACCGAAGATGAGGTGACATACCAGTTCCAAAGAAGTTGGCTTAAGACATGATTTGCATTTCAATGAGTGACTTTCCACACAGCACTGTGATGCTGACTGCAGTATGCAGCAGTTCACATTGGGAGCATAGGATATTGCTAATCTGCAAGAAGCTTGTGGTTACAGCAATCATAAATAGGTTGTGCAAAATGAGGGCATTGTATTATTTATACCTGTGCATTTTGTCTTGCAATGTAAAAGTAGGAGCACAAACACGCCTACATTAGATCTTTTGTTTCCCAGAGATACTCAAGCGAGTATACTCATTATTAGACATGCAGGTTTGCTCTGTGGCTCTTTAAAGATACACAAAAGTTCTGTTGTAGCATTTTATACCACTGAGGTAAATAAGGTTGTACACATGTAACAATAGGTACTACATGTCTTTAACGTCTTGTTTGCTTTAGGAAAGCTAAAATTAATGACTTGAATGCAAAGAGAGTTTTAGTTTGCTAGAGTATTTTAACGGCCTCTATGATCTCTGGGTTTCAGTGATCTAATATTTTCACTTTTTTTTTTCATCTGGCTTCTGTCTTGGTAGAATATAGTCTCTATTTACTACTGTATGTTCCTGGAGTCTGCTAGCATCAAAGCAAGAGCCAGGTCAGAGCTCAAAACCTTATCTAGTCACTTCTTGCCATCCAAAATGGCACTGCAGACATGGCATTCAAAGAGAAGGTGCATAGCAAAGTCTGAGGAAGATAACAACAAAGTAACCTGCAAGAATCTGCATATTCCTGCGAGTTTTACCCCATCTGCAAACTCAGCTAGGGTAAAGTTGCACCTGTGTTCTCAGACACCCACAAGGCAGTACAGAACATCAAGTGTTAGAGAAATGATTTTTAATTTCTCCAGCAATCATTTGGCAATTTCATGAAGCAAGGACCAAATTCATGTCACTTTCTGTAACTTTTGGGATATATAGGAATTGCAACACCAAAGTGGGGAAATTTTCAGAAGAGACCTATGCAGTGACGAGAATATTTCAGCTTTTCTCTCTTCTTAGAAAGACAGTCCCATCATCTGCGGACTTGAGGAAGACTAATGTTCCCTGCTGACCCAGTTGAGTTTCTGGGTTTGTTAAACTGCTTGTGGAAAGGAGGAAGACTAAGAAGCATGATCTTAACATGCAATATAAATTAAATTTTGATATTCTTAAAGCACAGTCAAGATTAAAAGTGAGACTTTTACAGACTTCTCATAGTATAAGGAGAGCCTACAATGATGAAATGCTAGATCATCAATCTTCTTCATAGTCTTAAATCATTCATTTTGCTGGTAAGCTGGCTTGAGAGAAGTGTCAGCATCTAGCAACAGTTTCACCTTGCTGCTGCCATTGCTTACCTTTTCTTTTACAAAGAAAAGAATTGCAATAACATGCCCCTTTCTAGGCACACAGACGTAAACCTGAAAGCTACATTCAAATTTGTATGTAGGCTAAAAGCTCATTTCCTTGGAAAAATCTGAATTAGACAGTCCCAGATATATATAGGACAGGGCCTGACAAAAGTGCTGATCAGTGCTAACACCTAGTACTGCTGCCGCACAGTGATGTAACACAAAAACGTGTTACAGTGAAGCCACTCTGCCCTAGAAGAGCACAGAACCAGCGTTTATGAGTAACCTCAGAATTCCGTTAAAATGTTGTAAAAATCAAATTCTAAATTAAATTACTAGTTTACATAGCCCAGTAGTTCACAGACTTGTAAGCCTGTCACCCACAATACTAACCCATTTTTATTAAATGCTAAGAGAATTTTTCACTTTGCCTCTGGTCACAATAATATTAGTCATGACATAAAGCATAAAAAGTGAATTTTTCTCTTTTTGAGTCTGGTAAAATTGTTGCTTGTCAAATAGCTATGCTGCTTGCAAGTTGGTTCAGACACACAAACCAATCCTACTTTGGCAATAAGCTGGAATTACTGCTTGTTTTTCTTAAAAATTTAAGTCCTTCAAACCATTATTTAGAAGTGAATTGGGCTTAGAAGTCAAAATACTTATTGAGGGGTGTGAATCAGGAACATAGCACTTTGTGTGTCTCTGTGATGGCCTATTTATCAAGAGTTAGGTCACAATGCTTTTTGTTTTCATTTCAAAACTCTTGTTAGCAAATACTAGCAAACACTCCAAATCCTCCTACCTTAAATTGCATTAGATAATATTACTTACTTATTTTAAAAAATCTTAATAAGATATACTGTTGAGTGACACATATTAGAGTGTTCTTAGCCAGGACTAACACAAGCATATTATACACATTCATATGTAATTTATTTCCTAAATACACTTTAGTACTGTTGTAAATCTATTTATTTTCAACACCCCTAAGTAGAACATCTTTAGTAAAGTGTCTAATGCATTTGACATTGTTGATATGGCTTTATAAGTTTTCTATAACCTGGTTAAGTAGAAGGCCTCTCTATTGCTTTGTGCTGAGAGACTGCAATGAATCCAGAGGAATGTTTTAGCACTGATTTTATTTAGTGAGATACAGCTTCCTCTCATGTTGGCAGAAATTCATTTTGTAGATGTTTATGTGGTAACCCATAAGTGGAAATAAAAAACTGCAATAAACCTCTAAGCTGATTTGTATGCCCTAACTAGTTGATTTAATATCGCGTTCATATGCGTTTGTGTTATGATCTGATTATTAGAGATGCCTCTGCCCGAATTAAGGTGCAACTGAGACCATATGCCAAAGTTAATAGTATTTTATTTAACAGTAAATGTGATGGAGAAAGATAGGAAGAAATAGGAAAGAGTGGAACTGGGGGAAGGGGCAGAGAAAGAGAATAAGACAGAGTTAAATAATCACCATCCCTGTGGATCCAGCAGCGTCCCATAGATCCTCTTCATCTGGTCTTCTCTGTGGCGGGGGTCCAGCCAAACACAGATTTCAATGGGTTGATATACATTCAGGTATCTGTGATACCTGCCCTGGGGGGGATGTTTTACACTGTCTTTTGCAACGGACTCTATTGAAGCACTGGATCACATGCAGTCCTCTGGTGTAGAGCCTCAGGAATGGCTCTGGGGCACTTCAGGGCTCTCTGATGGCTTATGACACCTTCTAGGACATGACAGATGCCTCTCATGCAAATGTCCATGTGAATGTGACCTTCCCGGGGGAGGCGTGGGGGGCAGTTTTAGAGCTGAGCCAGTTTGTGTAAGGGAGGACTCTGGGCAGGGTCTATGCTTGTCTGGCTTGTAGTCTCCGGTGGTGGATGTTCAGCCCCTCTGTACCAGAGGTTCACCATCACACCCCCAAAAACTCTCCTGCTCCTCAGTTTGAGGGACAAGGGTGTAAAACCTGGCCTCAGCAAATGGGTCTGTGGGTTACAGCCTCCCCCTGCCCGACCCAGCCAGGGATGGTTTTCAGGACATCTGCTGGGTTTGGCTTTCCTGAGGATACATTCTTCTCCCCCAGCTTTGTTTACGTCTCCTTAGACCTGAGATAATTGGATGGTAGTGTCATCTTTATCCTATATTGTGTTCAGGAGGCATATTCGAGGGGGCCTTTGGTGGTTGCAGAGAAGCTGCTGCTTCTTTGCACAGTTTGCTACTGTGGGGAAAGTCTTTCGGTGATTTTAACAACTTTTGAGCCAGTAACAATTTCAGACTCTCACAGTTTGATAAAAATAGTAATTATTAATATATTCGACAAGAGATTAATATTTATCTATGTATGTTTTCTTTCTATATCAAGCATCATAAAGACATTTTCAAAAGCACGCTCTAATTTTTTTTACCGTTATGATAGTGAGGAATAATGAACTGCTGCTGATGCTTTTAAAAACTTGCACTTCTGTTACAGTGCAAACTTGACCAAAGTATGAAAAGACAACATGAGCACCGGTAGAGATTAATTTCTAGTTCTGAATTACTCATACTAGTATGATTAACTCTAAGATGTTGCTCTAATGCAGTCTGTTTTAAGTTTGTTCTTGCTATCACAGTGATGACAGGTACCAGACTAATCTCTAGACCACTTTCTGAGCCTATTTTGAAGGTAAAGTAGAAAAAAAGAATGTAATCAGCCAAAATTCCTGATTGTGCTTCTCTCTCTCTTTCTGCATACTCCTGCATGTAAGGGGGTGGATAGTGGCTAATAAAGTCAAAAAGCTCAGAGGGTGGAGTAAAGAGTTGTGATGGAGTGCCAGATTGTTCAGCACTTTAGCAGTTCTTCTCAGGAACAAAACTTCTGACAACTCATATTCTTGTCTTATCACTGTGGATTTGCCTGCTGTTTTTTATTTTTCTCAGTGTTTTTGTTCCTCTAAATCTGGCAACATCAAACATTAGATTTGCAGCTGACTGTTTTTCTCTTTGTGAACCTTTACTCCATGCT
Organism: Ifrita kowaldi; assembly: GCA_013398055.1. Taxonomy (NCBI): domain Eukaryota; kingdom Metazoa; phylum Chordata; class Aves; order Passeriformes; family Cinclosomatidae; genus Ifrita; species Ifrita kowaldi. Next base: position 29,398 of record VZRS01011880.1, read on the forward strand.
ATTTGTTCACCCACTCCTTCTAAAAAAGTATAGTCTGAGTGTAGCATGATGCATTTTTAATTAACTCAACGCAGCTCTATTTTACGTGTGGACATGTAAAAGTCATGTATTTCTCTAGAGCTCACATCACAAATGTGCTAGTTCAAACCTGTCTTCTTTGAGACACACCCTTTCTGAGTAATTTGTATACAGATATACTGAAATTATTATTGTATTTGAAATTATCATTAATTATTATAAATTAATTACTTATTAATTAATTATTATTAAATTGTGTTAATGCCTTGCATTAAACTCATGTGGAATTTAACACAAATATGAATGGGCAAGGTACAAATTTACATTGAAACAAAACAAAATAAAATATGTATCTCCCCTTTTTTTGAGGATTAAAACTTCAAAATTTTGACAAGGTTTGACATTTATTAAAGCCAGACAATGTTTTTATTCTGGAATATAAATTCATTTATACTTGGTAAAAATAAACTTCTCAATGTTCATTTGTAGCCTGTAGTAGAAGGTGGAATAGTTACAGGCATATTCATTTTAGCACAGGTCTTCTTTGCATTGCCAGTCTTTCCAGATTCCTTAACAAGGAAGATAAGGTTCATAAATTACTTTTATCAAGAGGAACAAAACAGCTGTCAAGTTGCTCCATCTTGAACGTTGGTGGGATCAATCTGTGAGAGTTTTCTTATCAGGTGCATGAAGATGGTAAAATAGGATGTTTACACAGAGGAGGCATACTAAAATTACACCAAAATCCTCACTTCTTTCATTTTCCAGATTCTAAGCACTTGAATTTGCAATACTGTGTTCTCTTTAACAGTGTTTTGTGTGTCACTTCCTGTTTCTTTTTTAAAAAGAAAGCTGAAAAAATGCTACAAATTTAATGCAAATTTTATGCTGATATTGAAAGCCATCTGTTATCTGTAGATGCCTGCCAGCTGAGTTACTACCATAACTGAAGTCAGTGGTAGGTTATTCTCTACCACTTAAAAAGTGAGCACTTTGCTCTCAGATCTTCACTGAGGGGACCTGGGATTCCTCTCTTATCCTGTCCCTACTCTTGTCCTCAGCCTGTTGCCTTTTTATCTGATTCTGGTCTTTTTAATGCCTTGTTTCTTTTTGCATTGCTTACCTCAATTCCTTGTTTTCAGTATTCTACTACCCTCCCCTGACCTTGGGGACAGCCCTATAGCAAGTCACCCTACTTCTCCTTGCCTGGCTCTTGGGAAGATCATTTAGCTGTGGACCAGCAGTGTTATGCTTGTGGCTGGAGTAGGTGGTCTTAAGGGTCTTCTCCAACCTAACTGATTCAGGGATTCTAGTTCGTGATTCTTCCACGTCAGCTCCCAGCATGGGCCATCTCCAGTATCCCAACTCCAGTTTGCAGTGTCAGTGATCTCTTATCGGCCAGCCACTAGTATTTCAACAGAAAAGGGATCTCATCTTCTCTTCATCGGCGCTTGATGGCCTAGTTTTCCCTGAGTAGAAGACTGTACTACAGCAGATTAAGTCCTATTTCAGCACAAAAAGCATTGAGATTTTTTTTCTCAGATTATACACAGTTTAAAGAAGTCTTTCAGAAGGTATTTTGGGCAGACTTACTAAGCAAAAGTGGTACCTGGGGGACATATTGTGGGTTATCTGGACACTGTGTTGCTCCAGTGTCACCATACAACTATAGATTAGTTTCTGTTTAAATGAGGCATCAGTGCCTTTTCTATCCATGCAGCAATGTAAAGCTAAGAGCACTGATGGCTCTTAGCTGTACATTCATCTGGATACAGAGAAATAATACTATGTATCTGTTAAGATAAAGTCTGTACTAATAATGACTGACCTAGGAGCAAGGTCAGGATGTTTTGACTGGTTATGGATGCTTTATAAGGACAGTTGCTTTCTCAGAAACTTGTATGTAGTTTCAATATTGAAACACAAAGCAACTGTGGCAAAAGGTCATGTCAATGAACACTTGTAATATAAGCTGTCAGACTTTACTGACCAGAATTTACTCTTCACAAAGCTGTATATCTCAGGCAAATGAGTACATATTTCAGTGCTTGGACCACATAAAGTTTGGTGTACTAAATCATACTTGGTCTCAGTGGGGCTGCTCATATTCTCAAAAGAGAAACTAAACCTGCTTTTCTCTTCCAGGATTGTTTGCTTAGTGACATTTCCAAAACAGACCACACTAGGGACAGTAGGAAAATCATCTGACACCTAGGAGAGAGTGGTGGCATCCCTCAGAAGCCTTTGAAATAAAGAAAGTTACTCCAAGTAAATGAGTGTGTGTATGTGTGTATTTATAAACTTACCCATTAGATAAATTTTAAACCATGGAAATACTTGTAGTTATCAAGGTTAGGAATCTTTGGATTGCATATACTGATGGTGTTTTACATAGTCCTTCAATTAATATAAATGCATTCAGAATCAAATAAAAAAACCCATTAATTACTCATCATAACTCCTCTCGTGTGTTTATGTTCTGAACTGAATTTTGTCTTTTTTTTCTCACCCCTATAATTTCTAGTCTCTCTTCCCATGCAACAGCTGCACATATATAAACTTTCATTAATAGCAGCCCTAATACTGAGGAAACAAAAATACAGCTGAATAACTAAAACAAACAGTACTTTTGCATGAAGCAGGGCAGTGCTTATTGTAATTATCGAGTCATTTCTTTACTGCCTGATGAAGAGAGTGACTACTAGGCATTTGTGTAAATGCTTACTGATCATTAATGTTTTATCTTTTAGCTGCCACCTTTACCCTTCTCAACATTCACTTAAAAATAATGAGCTCACATAATTCAGCATCACAAAGTGCAAATAACAAAAGGATGATACTTTTTCAAACAATAGAAATGCTAAGGACTTTCAGCTCAATAATTGAGAAAATATGTACAAATAATGAATTTTTTTCTGTATATGTACATTTGTGTGGGTGTACACCCTGGGGTGCTTTATCATGATGAAAAAATTTAGCCAGCTACATATTCCCTTAAACAAACTATTTTGTTCAGAAAAAGTCTTGGAGAACCAACTACTTCTCTCATATTAATCATAGATTTTGCTAGGCAAAAATTAAGTTTAGCCTTACTGTTGCATTTGCCTTTAGCACAGAACTAGAAGGGTTGTATATAGTATTTATTATATAAAACATAAGGTATAAATCATAAAGATTAAGTATATCTTCTGTCCTTGCATTTAATGTATCAGCATGCGGTGGAGAGCCATCCACCCTGCGTTGCTGCCCTCTGGGTCTGGGTACTAGCCGATGTCTGCATCAGGCTGGGAGCTCTGACCTGCTCTGGGGCCCAGACACCAGACCCACAGCAGAGTGGATCCCCTCAGACTCTGGGCAAAGCAAGTGGAATCTGGGACTTTTCTGTGTGGGAAATAGTCAGATGTTGCTAGGCTTGAACTTCAGTTTATATTAATGGGGAAACATCTGCTTAAATGTCACCAAAGCTTGAAAATGTATCTTTTTAGCATTGGTGTTAGCAAGCCTATAAGAAAATGTTTTGTTAAATCATTTTGATCTATTTTGATGTTTTTTTCAATATTTGAAGCTATAAAAAATTTACACAGCCACTAAGCAGACTTCTGTCTGCTGTCTTGCTTGGACTTTATATCAGAAGGTGTTCAGTTAATTCAAAGGGTCAGCTTCCTTTCATTTTAGGTGGTCATGCCACTTTCACTTCCTTCTGAAGGGCAACAAGAGACTGTAAAACTCTTATTCATGAAAGTTCAGATACTGCCCATTCAGCACATTGCTCTGTACTGAAGGAGCAGATAGCAAACTGGACTGCAGCTAATTTTGCTTCCTTCTGTATCCGACTCCTTGTCCTGTGCAGTGCCTCAGTTTCCACGTTCCCAGCTGTGCTTCACTCAGGCTGACCCAGAGGTGAACAGGTCACACTCCTGTCCCTTGCAGGTGACACTGGCTCCTTCCTGGGCACGGGTCTGGAGGGCACACAGAATGGTCAGTTTTGCAAGGGACAGTCATAATGGAAGGCACAGCTAGGAAAGCCTGTTTGCCTGCTGGGTTGGTGTTCTTTCTCCTTGTGCATTCTCCCTCTGCCATTGTCTAACTCCCTCCACAGGCCCAAACTTCATCCTCTTTCTCAGCCACAGAACAGTAATGATGTTGTTGGGTCAAAACAGTTCTACTAATCAGAGTAACTGCTAATATTTTAATTTAGTAGCAAATTTTTAAATCCTTGGTTGGTGATGACTGAACTACCTGTTACTAAATTCTGATTAGTAAAAGCAGCGTAATTCATTAGAATGTTTATTCCTTTAGACATGAGAGTTTATTTCAGAGGTACTGCGAGGCGATTTGAAAGCAATATGAACTGCTTTAAAGCTTATTCGATTCAGAGCAGAGTTAAATAGCTTTATTAACATAGAAAGTCAAGATTAAACACTGAATTCCTTACCTGCAGCTTTAAAATCTGTAGGAAGAGGTCAGAATGATTAATTTTTCAAACACATGTAAGTCTAGTTGCATAATGCTGGATGTTGAAACATCTTTGAAATTTTGGATTTCTGCTTTGTGTCAGGTATTTTAACTATTGTGAGAACATTCTCAAAGTTAAGCCACAGAAAAGTAAGAACAAATACTTAATACTTGGAATATATATAAGTAAATGTTAATTCAGTTCATGATCTAGAGTCATGAATTTGCTGTTTAAGTTCCTTAAATAAAATTTGACTATATTTCAGACCACTAACTTCACCCTTTCAATTTCAATCCTCATTTATTTAAAATTGCTATCTGTCTTATTTCCCTGACCTACATAAAAATTCTGCTTGTTTTTAATTAGAATGTCTTGAAAAGTCAGGTAAAAATTGTAGAGATTTTCTGAGAATTGTGACTGTTTTGCCCTGAGTGTGCTGAATACCTCCCAGAGTTTGTACAAGCTTGTCAACTGGAACAAGAATTTATTAGTTTATATCAACTAGTACTGGTGAGGCATCAAGACCAACTATACATAGTCTCATACAGGGGATGGTCAGAAAATCGTGCAGTGGGTGAGGGAGAAAGCATGGCTCACTCTTACTCAGTTTGTATCTGTGCATGCTTGCCTGTGCACACAATTTTGTATACAAGCACTGTTTTAAATGTTTGTGAATATTAAATATTGCTGTCTGAGCCTATATAACTGACCTTCAGTTCTTCACCTACCACATCAAGCATTAAAATACTTGACCACCGAAGGTAGTAAAAATACTTGACCACAGAAAGAATTTGCAAGTAAACACACTGTAGAAGATTTGAATTTGACAAAATATGTCAAGGCACAAACATTAGACTTAATTTTAGTTTCCTGGAGACCCTAACTTTGTAAATGGTTTGAATGTGAGTGGTTGGAACCAGTGTAACAATGGTTTCTTCCCAATGTACAGAGGCGAGATCCTGCTGAAGCAAGATGCACTTCTGAAGCAAGATTTCTTTTTCTTCCCCATGACCATATTCACCATAACTATTGTACTGCCTATGTGTACTTGCACAATTTGCCAGGGATTTACAACTGTGCTGTTAAACTAAACCAAGTTCTAGTTCATGACCTTGCCAGCACCAGCCTTTTCATCACAGAGAACTCCAAAGATTTTTATGTCAGAAGCACATGAACGCAGCTGAATTGCTTACAGATGAGGCACTCCTACTTGCAACTCACAGCACGGCAGGGTCAGGGTTAAGGGAATATGTTCTTCAGTCTTCCTTTCTTTCTTTTCAAATCTTGGACTATGTTTACATCTGTATTCTGGAAGGAAGACAGCGCTCTCCAGTCTTAATTATGGTTTTCCAGTAAGTTGTCAGCTCCTAAAACAGCAGTTCACTGTAAACTAAAACTGGTGACAGTGATAATTAAATTTAAATAATATAACATCAAGTGACTTTATACAATCTGGATTATTTGGTTTGATTTACAATGACATAAAAATATAATTTTGTATTTTCAGAATTCTCTCAGGATACTGAAAAAATTAAGGATATTTTTGTGGTTTTTCTATCTGTGGGGTGCAGTTTAATTGTTAGTGAGACACAAAGTACTTTTCCAACTAATAGAGAATTTAGAGTTAGTTAAAAAATAAGGGTTAGTTTTAGAGGGTTCTTTTTGTTATAGAAGAATACAAAAGGAAGTAATTGTGCACTAGACCTTGTGTTCCCCACTGTTCTCTGTAATACTGAGTGGCTTTTGTCTGATTTTAATTTAGTAATTACTACAGATTATTTTCATACAAATTTATTAATGCTGAGTTATCTCATAGTTCATCTCACACCAGGCTTTTGAATTCTAATACATTGAAAAAGTGTGTAAATGGCCACACTTCTGCAGGATCAAACACATTGTAAGGCAGCTAAAGAGTGCAGCTTTATTTAATTGAAACCTCAGGTTGTGACTCTGAAGTATAATTTCTCTTTCCACTTCAGAACTGCTTGACATTTATAATGTGCAATTCCATGCCTCAGTTATGAAATATTTTTGTCTAAATAAATGGCTACAGAACTTATTTGAAGCTGGTTGCAATAGAAGCAATTGAGGGGGAATAATGACGTTACCACAGAAGTCTTTTATTTTTTTTTAAGAGAAGCTATCAACTCTACTGACTGTTGCCTGATTGCTGCACAATGAAATTTTAGAGTTTTTTCTGAAAAAAAAATCTGAATTCACAGCTAGAGTATTCTCTCCGCCCCAGCATGTTTGCTGTACATCCTAAGGACAGATTCTAATTCTTAGTCTGTTTGGATGAATTAACCTATGGCCTCAAAGTTTTCACTTTGTGTATAACTCGTTCTGAGTTCAAATGCATTTTCTTCATTTGTCCCACTATTGATCTTGGTATCTGATAGTGTGAGAGCATAGGTTATCTTCTCTGAGGTAACAGAAAACTCCTAACACAGGGAAGGCACTAATTGTTAATGCCTGCTGTGAACTGATTCTGCAGGGCTGGATACACAAGCCTGGCTCCAAGAGGTGTCTCAGCAGCACAAAGTTGACACCTGCAGATATGAGGTGCAGGTCTCTGCATTCACAGTAAGACTTCCTCAAAACCTGCTCTATAGAACCACCAGATTAAAGTGAGAAACCCTGTGTCTACAAGAGAGCTCAAGAAATCAGGTTTTCAAAGATTATAAACTGTCCAATAATGAAACAGTCACTGTTTGTGTTCCTGAGTTCATAATGGAATATGCAGACATCCATTTTCATCATTGATGAAAACCGTCAAGGAAGAGCATATCCTGCTATGGTAAGCTAGGAATTGCACTGTGCTGTTGTGGGTTTACAGCAGAATTCTTTCTAAAAAGTGTATTTGCCCTTCTATGTGACTGTTCAAATGCTGCGTTCAAGAGAGGGATTTGATATTGCCTCTGTTGATACTAAATCAGGACCTCATTTGGCACCAGCTGCTTCAGATTAAATAAATTCGGAGTCAATAAATAAATTTGAAAAGGCATATGTATTAATAGGAACAGGAGACTCTGAATGTGATGCAACAAGTCTTCCTGTGGGCACAAAGAAAGAGAAGCAGGAAAGTGTGCTCAGTGAAGTGGCTCCCAGCCAAGCACTCCACCAAACAGTAGCCTCCACTCAGCTTCTGAAATGTGAAGGGGCTCTACTGATCACCCCAGCATGAAACTTTCATTCTGAGCTGTCTGCCTTTTTCTGAGCTGTATGGGCACTCACATTTAATAAAGAGGCAGGTTTTGTGTTTGAGGTTCAAGAAGTAGTCCTATCAGGCAACTCCTTCACTGCCAGACAATGGCCAAAAGGAGATTTTCATGTATCGTTCAGTATAAGATCTAATGAATATGCATATACTGAAAGTACATTTACCTCTACTGCAGACAGACAGACAACTCTAATTGTGTTTCCAAATGACTGGAAGTCATGCAGACATGGTTGATGCAGGGCAGTGCTCAGGCTAATAGGTTTTACTTCTTGGAAGAGGATTACATCAGCACTGAACAAGCCAGACTCCAAAAGGTTCCCAGAAGCTTGATGCATGTTTAGCATTTACCTTAACTGTGACTTGAGTAAAAGCAATACAACATTTTCTCCCACTTCTAAATGCGTATTTCCTTACCCATAGAAAATCCTGTAATCTATACCCATGTGTCCATTTTAAAATGCTTTCTTATGAAATAATATTGATGCCTTGAGGTGGCCACCTAAAAACAAAGACTAGACAAAAATAAGAGAATGAAAGGTGGGTATTTATTTGAAGGGCCTTCAAAGGTACATCCTGGGCAGTTAAAAGGCTACACCCAAGATGGACCCTCAGGTCACGGGGTCTTCACCCTTTTATAAGTTTTGTTCATCTGCATGTCAGGGTTAATTGTCCAACTATAACCTCAGTTCACGATGTAATTACCCCAAGTTTGTTCCCCCCCCACCCCCCCCATTGTCTCTAGGCTTTAGTTTACACATTTTGGGTCCTGGTGTCCTTGAAGAGCAAACCTAGAGAGGCTTGCTGTGTCTAACCAGTATGAGAGAACAGCAGCTAACAGGCACCACAAGAAACTTCAGAGTTTCACACTAAGTACAGGATTTTAAAAATATAAAAATTAAAACCTAAGGCACCAATATAAGCAAACAAATTTAAAAGTCAAAAGTAGGAGTTTTATTGTGAAGACATTTTTGTGTCAAGGTTAAGAAAAGGAACATATTGCATAGAAAATGGCTTTGAAGGCCCTGCATGGCCATTCTGAAAAATTTGGAACAGTTGGAGGAAGAAATTGTGTCCTTAAAACTGGCAAGCCTATTTGAGACATCATCTCATCTACATTGACAGTGAGTTCTGCAAGCAATGCAGCCAACTCGCTTCTCACAAAGTAAAATTACACAGCATGCTGGCACAAAGGCAATAAGCTTTTCTGTGCAAATTTTAGCCTCCAATCTGAGATTTCAAATCAACAGAATTATTTTCTTGACTAAGGTTTGGTAGACAAACTGAGAATAGAAGGAGGCAGAGGAACATTTCATTTCTATTAGCTCATTTGTAAACCAGGTGTGAGCTTGGAAAAATCAGTGGTTATCCTGCTAATCCTTTTACTTAGACTGTATAATTCTACTACCTTTAGAGAACAGGAACCTGCTTTACAGCAGTCATTCTCAGGACGCTTTACATTTTCAAGTGCAGCCCAAGATAACGATCCACCCCAGCTAACCTGTCTGTATCAGTGCAAGGAGCCACTGCAGACGGGCTTATAGTAGGACGAAGTGTGTTCAGGGTTATGCAAGCTGCTAGTGTAGCAGTGGACTTCCCTTTATCAGAGCTGAAAATGCAGGGTTTCTTCACATATGCATTGTACAGTCTTTCTGCTTTAGCTGTCCCTAGAGCAAAAAAGTTTTGTATCTACAAACAGAAAGATGATTTTAATATGAACTACTATTCCATCAAGTTTACTTCCAATGTGCAAAAGGATCATTTGCCTCTTTGTGTATCTAGTAAAATATGTTTACAAAGTGAACATGTGTGACTCTTTGTGCAAAGAGAATATGCAGCTGATGGAAGAAGAATTCTGATCGGTGTGGTGTACCAGCATTTTAAAAGATCTGTCATTGTTTCTGTATAAGCTTTCTAACAGCACTCCGACAGTCTGTTTTGTATCCCAGTGAAATCTGCGTATGACTGAGTTCCTCTTAAAATACCACTGTGTCCTAGAAGGCATTAAAAACCTAAATGTAGTAAAAAACTATGTCTATATCAAGGAGTTTATATACTGTAATGGAAAATTAAAGTGGGCTTTTGTTTCCACTGACTTTTGCAGAGAGCTGGAAGTATAATTTCTAACCTGCCTAAATTGCTTAAAAATGGTTTGTTTGGGAAATTGTATTTCTTTATATGTTATTGTTCCATTTTGATGTTGGATGATAGGTTCAAAGGGATGAACTTGAGCAATCAAAAGGGACCTGTCAACAAGATATTCTCTTTGAGGAAATCTTGACTTTGCGACATGGTCCAAAATATCGATGTTCATCATCCTCCTCATGCTGCAGTCCCAACCACTCTGATATGTTCTGCCTCCTACAGAGAAAATATTGTGGGGTTTTCTTTAGCTCAATGGGATTTGTGTGCTTGGAACTTAAATTTGGGCTGTCCTATCAGAAGCGTCACTAAGTGAGAAGGAGAGATGCAAAACAGTTGCTTGAGAGCATTTGCCATAATTTTAATAGTTAGATTTGAATTATTGTTATTAGAACTTCCAAAAAGTCATTTCTGTTTTCATTTAGGATGAAAAGGTCATATCAGTTTCATTTAAGATGAAAGAAAATATATTAAAAGTAAGATAATTGGTATTTAATGCATGGAGGATTCTTGTTTTGTAACTCTAGATAAATGATTTCTCAGATTCACAACATGTGCCTTTTTAAAAATTATTATTTTTAGAGTTTCAAAGAACAGAGCAGGAGAGGAATTGAATCTGTGACTGAGTTTCTTAACTTAACTGTAGAAGAACATTTGCTTCTTACCTCTGCCCAGCTGTTTCAGAAATCCCTGACAGAAAATTTCTTTGGTAAACATCCAAGTCACTGAGATTTTAATGGAAAAAAATATATTGCCTTTGGCATAAACATTGCCTTAATGAGTCAAAAAATTAGATGTAGTGTATGGGGAAATAGTGATTGTTGCACATGGACAAATTGATACAGAGGACCTGCATAAAACACAAAAATAAAGTTTTTCATCTAGAAAGGGATAGTAGGAGCTGCATTACTTGTTGGTAATGCTGGTTTCTCCTCTTTGTACTGCTTACTGTTTTCACCTCTATTCCTCTGTGGGTTGCTCCTGAGGCTCTAAAGCTAAATGCCACCTCTAACTTGCAAATGGAAATAAATTGACCATCTCACACTTGTGCTTTTTTCATCTGGTGCTTAAGATTTTTAGTCTTAAAAGTTGACAGAAAACCAAAAATTATAACCTTAGCTTTCAAGTAACGTTTTGTAAACTTTTATGTTCTCTCTGACATTGAAAGGTGTGTTTTTGCCTATTAAGCAAATCCAGTAAAATGAATGCAAATACACAATCATATTTGAGAAATTTTGTTCTCGTTTCAAAATTACAAAATATGGAAAGATTTCTTGATAAATGGGAAGTCATCAGTATTAACCATGTGATTTCCTTACTGTACTGTGACATTTCACAGCTATCTTTTATGTTAAAATTTTGATTATATTTTGTGAAGTAGCTCTTCTACTTTCATTTTTAGTACTGTTGTTCTACTCTTGAATATTGTTCTGCTGTGTAATACCTCTCTTTTTGAGTCATTGGACCCATGTCTATAAGCTTTTTGTGTCATTGGACCCAGTTCTGTGTCACTTAACATTTCCCTGGCAGGTATGATTTGACATTCCGTGATAATCACATTTTGTTTGCTTAATCAACCATACATTTTTGAGTGTACAGAGCAGAAACCCTTGTTTCAGTTCATTATTTTTGTATCTTCTGTGAGAGAATTGAGATGTGACAAGAAAAAAATCTCTTCTCTTGATTTTCATGATAATTTTCCTCTCAATGCTTACTAGTGGGAACCGTTAATTTATGATTAGAAATCTAATTCTATGTTTTCCTGTTGTACTTTCCACCTCCTTGCTGACCCCTCAGCTGAGCAAGTTCAGCTTCTTGTGTTACTGCACCCTGAACCTGGCTGTGGTTAATTTTTTTTTTAACTGCTATTTCGTTTCTCACTCATTTAGCAGTTGCACTGATCTGAGAAACTCATGCTTACGATTCTTGGGTGCTGTTTCTATTAAAAGAAAAGAGATTTGTATATCGTGCAAAATAAAATATTTGGGAAAGTTTAAACAGGAAACTCATTGGTGAAGAATGTTCAAGTGGAAAAGACTGCCAGCATGCTTTTGTTCCTTGATAGAAATATGAGTTTCTCTCAGTTGCATTTGTTTTTTTTCCTTTGGATATATTTCTCTGACCATTTTTCATTGCTCATAAACCTCAAACATGAATAAAAGGGAAATTTGCTTTTGGATAGGGATAGGATATTAGTTTTTGAGAAAGTAGGATGTGTTCAGAAAAGGCTCAGTATTATTATCTCCTTGAGGTACTGGAATCAAGAGAAAGCAGAAACCTTAAATTTTGAGTGGTGATTCTGAGATTATAGCTCCTGCAAGTTCTATATTTGATTGAATTATTTGTGGTTAATTCAGCTATTTAGTATGAACTTGTTAGATACAGAAGGTACACTTCTAACTGTTCAGTCTGCAAATCAAAGAGCATTTCACTGCTTGTTTTGTCTTGGTCTAAGAGCAAGATTAATGCAGTTTTGATTAAAGTATGTTTAAGTTTCTGCTCTTGAACTGATTGATTTTTCTTGCAGTTTCAAAAGGAACATTTCAGGTCAATCAAAAATATTCAACAAAATAAAGTCGAAAATTATTTTAAGTAGAAAGAAACACATAATTTTGCATAAGATAATACACATGTATTTTTAACTTCATGTTAAAGCCCATTTGAAGGGGTACAAATCTTTCCTCAGATTAGTAAAATGAACTGCTTCAATTGGAAAATGTTAATACTTCGCAGGCTTCAGAATTCTTCTTCCTTGCAGTGCTACCTTTTCCCCAAAACAATGCAAAAAAAGACTGAATTCTGCTGCTTGCCAAACTCTTATTTTTAATGAAAAAGTTTGGTCATCATCTTTGCTATATATTTGTCTATTGAAAATATTTTATGTATAGGAAATATAAAACAATTTATATAAAAATATAGCATGAATAATTTTTGTAACTTATTTTACATGTGTTACAGAGTTACAGAATAAAATCTCAACATATTATCCTCAGCTTTTACAATCTGGCTTGTATTATAACTTCTATGTGAAACAGTATTTCCTAATCTCTCTGAAGAGCAATAAACTGTCTATATGGGTTTTTTTCTGTGTCCTGCTGTGTCGTCAAAGCAAGTTAGATCAAGTTGCTCAGGACCTGAGACCTGACTATAAACAAGCAGAATCCACAGACTCCTCAGGCAACATCAAACCTGGCACTAAAATTTATGTCCTCCAGTTGAACATCTTGTTGCTCCAAATTTGGCTGGTGGGAGTTTCTGGGTTCAGTGGAGGAAGGAGCCCTTTGATATTTCTACCACTCCTTTATTGCAGGTGTTTTGTGCTGAATTCCTCAAACAAAGAAAGGCTTAGAATCATGATGCCATGATTAGACATTAATATAACTATGAAAAATCTCTCAGCATTGAATTTGTTTCCAACCCCCTTTCTTGTCCTGATTTGGGTTGATTTGTCTTGTCCCTGTGATGATTCTTCATTTGCAAGATAGATTTAGTGCAATGACTTTCTATGGTTACTTACCTTTTCATGATCATTACATAATGTCTAGATAATAATTTCTCTTCATGCCCCAGAGGATGTTACATAAGAGAGGCTGTTGCATGCATTTTCTTAAGAGGCTACAAGAGTAGATAGTGTTTCCCCCTGCTAGCATTTGAGAAATATTGGACTCTTTCAGGGCCATCAAAAAAAGCCTCTAGAAACAGTTATGTGTTTCAGGTTTTGTGGGTTTTTTTCTGAACACCCATGCCCCAGAGAATGGATAAAGCAGGATGTCTTGCTTCGTGTCTCTGACCTCTTCAGAGGAATAGGTTTTTCTTCTTTTCAACTACGTCATCTTTCTGACTGTCCATCAAGGCTGATATGCTGGCTAGCCGGTAACATAAGATGCTAAAATGGTAGGCACATGATAGTCAACACTCATATGTTCCAATTTACATAGCTTCTGTCTGGGATTAACCATCCTTCATGGATAGATCTTTCACAAGAATATTTTCAACATGGCATGTATAATCAATGATATTGGGAGATGTGGCACTACACAACACAGAGGCTGAGAGTTTAAGATTTAGAGATTTAGAGCTGAAAAGGAAGTGGGATTGTCTTGCCACTTCAGTCTGGATCAGTACCATTAGTGGATCACTATCCTTTCCTTCAGATTCTTCTCCACCTGATATGGCTTCAGCAGAATGCTAAGTAAAACAGTTGATCATAGCAGGTAAAATGGGAAGCTTTTTTTTTTTTCATATTTGAACAACTGTTTAATGAGGGAGCTTTCAAAGGAATTGGTCCTTCTATTCCTACAACAAAAATCTGGGATTCAAGATTAAGGTTCATATGTGTTATTCATTCCCATCTCATCTTCCAGATAGGCCCATATAGGTGACTGCTGGCTTCATGTCAGCAAAGTCCTTCCTGCCCTAGATGGTCTTGCCCCCAAGTCAGATCCTCTTCTCTACGCAGACACTTACCGAGTGCCTGTAGCAAAAATCTACTCATCCTTGCTGTGCTACCTGGCCTCCTGCACTGGGGAGATATCTCACTCTCTCGTCTTGTACCTGCTCAGAATATTCTTCGTAATGAAAAATAACCTAGCATGGGCTCTTCCTTCTCTGAAGAATATCGAAGGCGAAGCAGTGGAAATGGGATACCTTACAGAGAGTGAGACTGAGAGTAGGGGATGGGGAAGTTTTAAGAGACTTCAGAAGGCAGGATCCTACCTTCTTCCTCAAACAGCCCTCAGGCTGTTACCTGACGACATCGGACTGGGACTACAGATACTCTACTCTACCTTTCCGCTAAACACCTGTGAAGAAGTGGTCTCATCCTCCTTTTTTCACACAAGTACCTATGACAGGAAGAAGATAAACAGGGCTAAGTGTTTCCTAGTGCTCCAGGTATTGATAAAACTCCTCTGTTTCTTCTGGCACATTTCAAACTACCAGAACTACTGCTATCAGTGCTTATAGGAATGCTACATATTCAAGAAAAACTGCTTGTAGAATACTTGTTAACTAAAAATCAGTTCCGTGTTTTGCAATACTGCTTTCAAAAATTGTACCAATTGCTCAGAACTAAATGTAAATTTCCCTGTAATTGTGAATCAGATGCACAAGATTCACTAAAACTAGTACACTCCTTAATGAGAAATTGAAGGAGTTGGAAACTTTTCAATAAAGTTTTTTTACCATGGGAAAATTCAGGTTGCTCAGTCTTGATCTTTTATTAGAATGTATCTGCTTCAACAAAACTCAGCTCCAGAATATTTCATGATTAAGACATTTTTGTATATTTTGTTGTTGTTGTTGATCATTCTGCCAGTTTTCATTCTTCACACTTTGTATTAGAACTACAAGCTAAATGCCAAAGTCATATTTTTGATGAGATAGAAAGCTTGCTTTCCAGCTAGTTTTTATCAAACCTTAAGGCAGTCTTTGAAATTTAATAAATTCAATTTCACTCTAAGAAAGGGAACAGAAATATAAGTACTGCAAGATAGATATGCTTCTTTCAACTAGAATCTTACTTTCGTTTTATTATGATGATTTTGTATACTTTGGTAGGTACAAAGATTATTAAATAACATACAGCATCTGATTAGTGATCACTATCTGAACATAGCATTAGAAAAAACTGCTTCTTACTGCATATTTTAGCACTTTTTCTTGTACTTTGTATTTCCATTTCAAAGGATACTTCCATTTAAATCATATTAACATGTGTTAATAACTTTTCATTCTTTACTGATTCAGCTCCTGTACTGAGTGTTCAGCATAAGCAGCTCAGCTCTATCTTATTTCATTCTGCTTCAATGACTTTTTAAATCTCCTGCCAAAGACAGTTTATGTTTTTATTGGTGCTTCTGTTACCAGGATTTGCTTTAATATAGAATTAATTAGAAAAGAAAACTGCATGCTCCTGCTTCATCAGGAACTTTATTATTTTTAAAAATTATGATTAAGGGCACTAGTGGAGAAATTCATCCTGTTCTAAATAAAGTGATCAAGAAAGTATCTATTGTCACATAGTTTGAATGTACACTCAATCACTCATATAGCCAGATTGTACCCTCTCCAATATCGGTTAATAATCCAACATCTCTGCTATGGTTTAATACCTGAGATAAATCAAAGGACAACCATAATCACCAGAATTAACAAAAATATTAAGAAAAATGACTCTAGTGTTTAAACTTAGGTGCATTAAATCACATGGTAAATTTAAAATAACATGAAAAATTAAAGTACAGGTTTTCTTACTGTGAAAGAAATGCCAGCAGTAATTCTAATTTAATTTCTTTTTGTTCTTTACACTGTTAACACATAACCTCTTTTGATGACTCACCTTTTTTTTAATGAAATCTTGCTGTTTACCCATGTAATCTGTTAATATGTTACATGTACTGTCAACATGGAGTCATTCACATGTCACAGATGTGTAGTTTCTTGATGTGTAATTCATAGAAAGATGCAGTAAGTTGAAATTCCAAATATTTCCATGAGTATTGAGGTATTGCAGGAAATTCTAGTTCCATTCACTTCTTGAGACACTAGGAAAATCTAGAATAAGAACACAGGCATAAGACAGTTGGATTTTCCTAGCTCCTCAGCAGCTTTATTGAAGATTTGTTTTAATATGTAGATATAATAACTGTTTTGCATGAGAGATATTAGTGCCCAGTGTTAATGCACTTCTGGGACATATTTTCTTTTATGGCATAGAAACTTCACACTGACACAGGACTTTCTTGATATGTGGGGTGATGATCGCATTTCTGCAGAGACTAGAATGGCAGAGACCATGCATCATAATTGCCTTAAAAGTAAACATTGACCTTTGAAAAGTCTTTTCATATTTCCTTATAGAAAACTGTTGTAATTTTAAAATAGGGGTGCCAGAAGAGTGAGCAGATGGCAGCATAAGCAAGCACATCATTACCACCAAAGAATGAATAACTGAATCCATAATGTGATGGGATCGTCTTGGATGCTGAGTTTGTCCCAGTATGCACTAAATTCTCCTACTTTCAGATAGGTATATAATGATAAAATAAGTATCTTCTGCTACTGCCAAAATGTCAGATGTCAGCTCACAGATGAGAGGAATAGTATCTGCTCTTTAGCTTGACAGAGATGTTAGTGTCAAAGAATGGAGACTAGATGTAAAAAGACCAATTTGCATTTTTGTTAAGACAAAGACTATACTAGAACAAAAAATTAATATCGTGTCACTAACACAGAGAGACCATGGCTGTGATTTAGGCAGAAGGAAAGTATTTAGCACAGCTTTGACTTGTACAAAAGGAGTATGAAACTAAAGAAATCAAAGCAATCAGGGAATCACACTGTTTGGGCACAGTCAAAAGTTGGTAAAGACAAAAGTGTTGGTGAGTAGTCTGAGAAACAAAAAGTCTGTTCTAAGTTCCAGAAAATAAAAACCAACTATTAATTTAAAAAAAAAATAAAAAATAAAAAAAAAGACAAAGAAGAAGAAGAAATAATATGCATGATATCCCGGAATCCTTTCTCTATTCTAAAAATGCATTAATTCAGTTCCACTAAGCCATTTATTATCAGTACAAAGAAGAAAATAAGTACAAGAAGTCTAGACCTCATTGCTCATTAATCTGATGAAAAACAGGCCCTTAATATTTAAATTTCTGCTACTTCAACATTGATTAAAGACAGAGAAGAGATCTTCTGAAAGATTTAGGAACAATTCACACAAGTGAAGGAGCAAATAGCTATTATTCAGCTTGGCTTACCTAATCTATAGCTCATGTTTAATAGGACTGCTGTGTCTGACCAAAATTCTGCAAAAATAAGACCAAAGGATTTGCAAGCACTCCACAGTAAAAAAAAAAAAAAAATATAGACTTTATTTCCATTCAGCTACTCTGTAATATATTCTCCGAGTTCTGAGGGACAAGTTTTAAAGATAATGACCTGTACGGAGAAAAACAGACCAATGGAATAGTATTTTTTATGCTAAACAATGCATTAATACATTTTTCCAGCTGCCAAACTTCTATATACTTAACTGTTTGAAATCTTCTCATTTTCTTGATATTAAAACTGCACAGATACAGCAGTGACAATTTCAAACAAACAACTGAAGATATTCTGATACAGTAAATATATTCTCCTATGATTTGTATTCTTAACACATACTGGATCAAATTACATTTTGGTCAGTCATTTTTTTATTACATAATGTAGTTACAGAGGGAAAATCTGAAAAGATCATTTGATGTTTGTGGTATTCTTGGCCAGAAAACTGAAAGACAAAATGGTTTTGTATGGGTATAATAAGCACCATTCAGTAAAAGTTATTGAGCTTTTATAAGTTTACTACTGATTTTCTCCCAAGTGTCAGATATGAACTTTGGGTTTTTTTAAAACTATACCAACATTTGTTTGTGTACTTTTGGTGAGGGAGGAGTCAGAGAGCATTTACAATTGCTCTGAATATAAACCTGTGTGGTGTCTGGCATTTAGTCTATCCCTGCCACCCATTCCTTGGACCAACAATAATACCGAGGCAGGGAAAGCAACTTCCTTTGCTTGGGGTTGACTTAAACATGAGAACCCTTGGAGGAAAAGGATGAAAGATGAAGGTTTCAAACCCTCCCATTGTACAGAAATCTTTTGGGAAGGACTTCCAACACAAGCATAAACCATGCAGTTTTCCATTTTCCTGTCTTATCCCACAGAGGCCAGACCTTATCAAGGTTGAGTAAAAACTGATCTTTTGGGCAGAAAAAAAAAAAAAAGCTAAATGAGTGTCAAAGCTAGTAGTATCCCCATGGGTTTTAGTTTGGGCAAAATGGAGCAGGTTCCATAGCAGGAAAGCATGGTCCTTCTGATTGAAGCACAATTAGTTGTATGGAATGGTTCAAAAACAAGAAACCTTTTGTCAAAGGTTTGCTCCTTCAGGAAGAGAGAGAGGATTTGAACTATGAACATCCCATGTCAGGTGATTTCTCCAAGCACAATCTGCTGCGTAAAGTAGGACTGAAGGCAGGGAGATTGGCTTTTCCTCTAATTCACTTGAGCTCCGGAGCTTTGAGCATCCTGCTCAGATGTATACCCAGTGATGCAAAGAGAGAGAATTTCAGCCATACTGTAATTACCTGTGATGGGTAGATATTAGGTGTGAGATAATAGTGAAGTCACTGGGTAGTTAAAAAGCTGTAGACATTTGGGCCCTTTGGAAGGATTGGGGCAGGGGGACTGACACAAACAGATGTGCCAGGTGGATTTACTCTAGGAAAAGGCAAAAGTTGTGAAGATCTAAGTTTTACACGAAAGTACCTGACTCTCTATTTTTTGATTATCCCATTAGAACCACAGTGGTATTTTCCACTTAAATTAGTGGTTTCCATGCAAGGCTTTAATCTCAAAACACTTGGGAACTATTTTCAGGAAGAGGACCAAAAAGTGGGACAGGAGAAATCCCTCATGTTCACACCTGAAGTCTGAAGCCAATGGAAGGATCCATGGAACAGGAGCAAAACATTGGTAAGGGCTTTTGAAAATCTCACCAGAGCTTGTCTATAAAAAGACATAAAAGGTGGAATCCCATAAACTGCTGTGTTTAGTGAATTTCAAATAGAGGCCACTCACAAAAGAAAAGATAATAGGTTGTTTTCTTTTGAGGAGTTTGTTCTTCTTGTAAAGATAAAGACAAACTTGCTGCAGAAGTCCAGAACAAAATAAGTATGTGCCATTCAGCAAACAGCATACAGTTGAAGATAACCTACAGTCTGAAATTAGTTTGAAGGATGTTATAGCAGATAGAAAACAACCGCTGCTTTACTTTCTCAAGCATTTCAAAAGATCTTTTCAGATTAAGTATATTAACCTGCACTGTAACTGACCGTATCATTAAAGCAGATTCCAAATTAATATGAATGAACAAGAAATGGTGAACTCATTTTAGAAATGTTTCCCAAGTCATTATCTTTCTTCTTCACGCATGAATCTAGAGAACTATGAACAAAGCATTGACATTATCATTGATTTGCCATTGAAACACACATTATCTACTGCTAAGTGCTGACACTGAAAAATCCACTTGCATGAAACTTAGTTGCTATCAGAAACAGCTATATAATGGAAAGGAATTTGGGAAAGTATGTCTTTCAGTTTTAAGATACTGACTTTAAAATATCTGCCTGCTTTATAATAACTGTAGCAGTTTTGTGATTTAAGTTATTCAAAAAAAAAGGATTTTCCAAACATGTGTCAATAATTTTCTGTCCTCCAACAGCAATAACAGAACTTGAAATGGGGTACTACGTTCAAAGAGATGAATATAAGATAAAAGCACTGGGAAGGGTCAATTGTGCAATTTAAGGCAAAACATAGGACACCACCAATTTCTCCTATTTCATATCCAGCAGTGGTTTAAGAAGAACAAGGAAATAATCTTCCTCAATTGTACTGATATTCAGAGAAAGTATATCTGTCAGATCCTTGGTAAATTTTTAAATGACACATTTTTAAATTCAAAATCATTAATTTAAAATTTTATACATATGTCTGATAACATATGCATTTTTCTGACAACATACATACTGTAACATTTAGGTTCTCAGCCTGAGTGTATCAGACCTTAACTTCCTCCACAAAATAAAGAGACAGAGTTCCCTGAATTGATCACTACAATGACCCAACTACCTGAAATCTCTCATACTGAAGGGAGGAACAAATTCTATGTGTGGTCAGCTTGTTTTATACATAGAAAACACCCTAAAGCTTGTGAATTTAAATTATCAACAGCAATATTAGAAACATGTCATCATTGATGTGCTTCAAAAACTGGAAGTCAACGATTTCAGCATGCCATAATCAAGCAGATTAGACAAAAAACTGGAGCAAACAGAGGCATTCAGGTTTAAAAATGGGCCCTAGAGGCAAGCCCAGAACATAGATTCTGCTGTTTGAACCCTGCACTGTAGACCAAGATAGAAACATGGCTTTAAATTTTGGGATCACAGCAAAGGCAGGAGGACCAGCACAAGTCAATTTGTACAGAGAGTCCCTTGATGCAAGCAGGTACACCAAGGTTCGACTGTGCTCATGACTTTGTGCTTACAAAGTAAGAGTTATTCAACAGAGCAGGATCAGGCTTCTAATTGCTGGACTGGAAGCTACAGATTATTATTTTGTCACCTTGTTCGCTCCAGCCTCATTCAGGTCTAACATCTAGATTGAGAGGTATCACACATTACTCTGAGACGTGACATGTGCAGCAGCCTTTTGACTTCTACAAGCTGCACCCAAAGTTCAACACCACCACCCCACGGTGTAATCTCTGATTTCCCAGAACTTGCAGAGAGTATGCAATATGCTAGCCCAGAATAAGGAGATTCAGGATTTAAACTCATTAATTTTTCTTTTCCTGAGGGAAGAGGCAGTCTCTTCATCTTTGATGGGGGAAATACATATTAAGCTGAAGCCTATAAGCAGGCTGAAGAAAGGCGATGCTATGTTGCTAATGCAGTAGAAAGTCTATGACATGAGCTCTGGTTCCAACTAGGGAAAAGAAACCAAAACCAAACAGCAAGCCCTCCCAAATGTTTAGTCTAGCATTCAAAACCTGTTCCAGTGTATTCATCTACTCAATCAAGTATTCAGATCAATTAAAGAAACTCCTTGAAATTTGGAATCATGCCAGAATTTATTATTTGTAAACTAGTCCGCTTAAGGATTGACATCATTTAACTGCAAAAAAATTATTACAGACTATAGTCCACCATCATTTCCAGCATTAGAATTAGAATTGCAGATAATTTTGTAAAGAATGACAGAGATTATAGCCTACCAATATCAGCAAATAAAGTTAATCCTGTACAAATCAGACTCCTGCTTCAAGCAGTCCTCAAGTAACTAGATAAGAAGTCTTCATTAATACTGTATGCAGTTCCAGGAAGGTTTTCTTTCTTGTGAGGAAATTTTGCTAAAATTCAGGGCTGTGGAAGGTGAGTGGAACAGAGAGGAGGGAATTATTATAACCAACTCACTAAGTGCAAACCATATGCTTTGACTAGACATTTTGGTGTTCCAGAAAGGCACCATTTTCAAGTATAAAAGTTCCTTTTCTTCTTCTGAGGAAAAATGCAGAAATTTAGGTCCTGAGAAACTGTAGGGAACACAGCTTAAATGGGACATTATCATCACCATGGGAGACTCGGACAAGCTCTGAGAAGGTGGTTCCCAAGCTGCTTTCTGTCAATGCTCTTTTGGATTCCTTTCATTCATTACATGATACTCTACTCCTACTTGGTATCTACTTTTATTCTGTCCTGATTACTTGCCTTCTTGGCAGTAGAATGGAGTGACCACTTTATTGCCAGGATACTTTCCAGTGATTGCAATTAACTCTTCTAGCTCAAAAGACAGCTTTCTCTCTAACATAGTCGAAACTGCAGTTTGTGTGCCCAGGTAATCCTTGTTTATCTAGTACTGATGGTACTAGATTATACTGAATCGCACCTTGATTATACTGAATTGTATCTAAAATTTTAACTAATTTTTTTTTTTTATTTCACTGATTCTTTACAAAGAGCACAATTTTATTAAAGTTGAGGTTATCATCTTGCAATATAATAACCCAATATAAGATAAAAAGCTAAAAGTTTATGAATTTTTGACAAAAATTGAATCAACTGTGCTTGTTATGCAGTCATATAAGATCTATCATTTGTAGTACTATATCTGAAGCTGATTATAAGTGAAAATCATGTATCAACAAGGATTTAATATTATCTTTAATTCTCAGAAATCGAATCTGCTGTGAACTGATTTTAAACTTCCGTGGTTACATTCAGAAAAGTGCTGATCACCACTTAGTCTGAAGGTGAGAAGAAAAACGGAGGCCACTTGTTAAAAAGGTCAGAATTTCTCATGTGGTTCCTTAGAAGTAATAGAAGAAATAATCAAGAAATACAGTAAATACTACATGAGAAGTAGAAAATAACCTCTTTACATTGCAATTCTGCTGCAATGGAACTATCTCCTACCAGGACTAAAACCTTTAATCTTTCTGAGATCATTCCAGCATAGTCAAGAATAGGCTGAGTTGCTGTACCAGTGAGAACTGACACTGCAAATATTTTATTCTGGTTCTCAGCTCATTCAATTGAAGCACTTCTTTCACTGGTCAGGTTTCCAGACATTTTTATTTTTGGAAGTATTTATTTTTAATGACATATAAAGAAAACCTGGGAAATACCTAATAAAGAGAACACTCCAAAAGTAAGAACTAGTGTCTGAACTTGAAGATGGGAGAGAAAGAGAAACATCAGAAGTGAACAGAGAGAAATGATACAGGGACTGAACACAAGGTCTTTGTCTCATTTTATAGGAGGAAATAAAATCCCCAAATTAATAACTCCATAGTCTGCCTCAGACCAGATGGGGATGGAATTTGATTTAACAACCCCACAAATGTGGACAAATATCTAATCTCCTCCTCTTGCTCCCAGCTGTAACAAATAGAAAAACTATTCACAGACGTTTAAGTGCTTTATAAAGTAAGCAAGTATTTTTGCTTTTTATAGACAAGGGAAAAGCAAAGCAAGTGGCTTAAGAAACTCGTATGCAGTCATAAAAAACAGCTAGACTTCAGGGATTCTGGGACAATGTCAAATGAGGAGAAAAGAGCAGTAGTTTAAAATTGAACATAGAAGGATGGAGTTGATACTAGAAGGCATGTGCCAGAAGGCTATAAAATGTTAGAACACATGGTACACTCTTGATTAGTGTGGGATACAGCCCTTTGTTCCTTGATTCAGACGTTCAGGAATACCTTGGATTCAGAGGATCTGGCAAACAGAATGCCTAGAATTTTTTGTTGATGAAATTAAATTGTAGGAGCATTTCCATTCAAACAGGGCCAGATGGTAGCCATGATTCAATTCTATTAAATAAAAATGTCTTTGAAATCTGTTTATCTTTTTTGATTTGTTAAAACCTGAACAGTTCAACGGTCTTAAAGGTGTCACTTGCAGAAATATTGCCGAGGTCATTCAAGTCTCCAATGACCAGGCCTCACAGGATTCCTAGCTGGATTTACTCCAAATGCATTTTAACAAGGGTTTCTATAACTCTGTGGAAATTTGATTGCTTGATATCATTCCACATGCTCAAAACTCATATAATTTCAACACATAACAGTCCCTATATCAACTTTACACCATTGATAAATTAATGTTGATAGGTTGACAATTACGCAAGGTAGTCAAAAGTGCCTGAAAAAATTGTAGGTCTTCATGATGATCTGCAACAATCTAACTAAAATGAATGCCAGAGAAATCCAAATTTATGACTGTATTTTCATCTAAAATTTCCTCTGAAGAAGCAATGGACTGACAGTTTCTTCCAGTGTCAGATGGTACTGTTTCTCCTTTTTAGTACAGAATTTGAAATAAGGTATTAAGTGCAGTTAAACATGATTTAATACAAAATAATCTAGAATTAAATTTATCTTTTGTTTAAATAATATTTCTTCAATGAACTTAGCTGTCTATATTTGCACAGGAATAAAAAAGTCCTTTCAGTCTTTGAAAAATGTAACTCTCTGATGGTTGGACTGATACAGAGGACACGGACATGACACAGCTCCAGTTCTACATTATTTGAGCAGTAGGGTTTCTGTGGCTCTAGGCAATTTCAATATTTCACTGGGTTTTTGTAGGGCCATTCATATAGTCACTTATGTGTAAAAGCAATATGAGGTCTGACAGGCAAGAGCTCTATATACTGGCTACCATTATTTAAAGTCCATTGATCCATTGATCTCAACAGAGTTACTTCTGATTTATGCTAGTTTGAGTCAGTGAAGAATCAGTCTTCCTAAGTTTGCTGCAAGTGTACATGTTTTCAGCAAGTTCAAGAAATCTCTGTTATTGCAGAAGAGAGTTTCTGGATCATGTAAGTAAGCAAGATCTTATTACCAGTTAGAGAGAGAATTGAAAAGTACTGTTTTAATTTTTTTATTATTTCTCTGGATGAAATAATCAAATTATATTAACCTGGACTGATGTCTCTAATAGGCAATTTTCTCTAATAAAGTAGCTCAGTTTTGTCTTAAACACGTCTTTATTGGAAAACACAGCAAAAATTTCATGTGATCTTCACTGAAAAAATATTTTTTCTAAAGGAAAATTACCAAGCAAACATAAATGTAATGCTATTTGATAAAATAAATCCTTTTCAATCTGAAAAGTGTTTTGAAGTAAATTCTTTAATGAAAGCTGGTACCTCTTGTCTCTCATTAAGATGACCTCTTGTTGCATCATGCATTTTAACCTGAATACTTCTCAGTTTAGTTAAAACACATTTGTTACATCAGTGCTATACAGTCACCCTGCAGTTTTAAGAGTTTTACAATTTTTAGTGCAGGTAAGGAAGTAGAAACTTTCCAGGACTCAATTGCCAATAATAACTATGGAGAAGATTGTGGAACTGTCTACATGTTTTGGCAAGTTCTCACGGGTTTGAGTTTGCTCTAAGTGTGTGTACATAGTAAAACTCCTGTCTATCATGAGTACAAGCTAGGATTACAGCCAACCAGCAGCTCTTCCCGGGAGGGATTCCACCTCTCCAACAGACATCACTATTCAGCAACAGAATGCCATCACTGCCCTATGTGCTTGGACCTGAACTGAATATTTGATAAGCTAGGAAAATTCCACTTCTTTGTAGCAATACTTAGTCATCACCCTTTAAACGTGCTCCATTGTAACGATCCAGGAAGCATTGTGCTGGGTTTGGCTGGAGTGGAGTTAGTTTTCTTCATAGTAGCTATCACAGGACTATGTTTTGAATTTGTTATGAAAAGTGTTTTAGCTATTGTCGATCAGGGCTTACACAGCACCAAGGCCTTTCCTGCTCCTCATCCCGCCCTCCAGCGAGAAGGCTGGGGGTGCAGAAGAAGTTGGGAGGAGACACATCCAGGGGCAGATGACCCCACCTGACCACAGAGATATCCCATTCCCACTCCAAAGAAAGAGGAAGGGGGGACCTTTGGAGTGATGGCATTTGTGTTCCCAAGTCACTGTTACATGTGATAGAGTTGTGCTTTACTGGGGGTGGCTGAAAACCTACCTGCCCATGGGAAGTGGTGAATTAATTCCTTGTTCTGTTTTGTTTTGCTTTGCTTGTATGCACAGCTTTTGTTTTCCCTATTAAACTGTCTTTATCTTAACACATGAGTTTTCTCCCTTTTGTTCTTCAGATGCTCATCATGTCACCAGGTCTTTCTTGGCTGAGGAAAAGCAGTGGTGAAAGGAGTAGCTGGAAATTCTAACAAATGAAAATGATCCTGAAGGTGATCTCCACCTCCTGACTAGGGGCAGACGAAGCCCCTAGATGACCACCTCCAGTCAAGGCACAGACTAGAAGGTGTCATCACAAGCTTCCTTGCTCTCCCACTGAAGATACCTCTGCTGCCTTCTGAAGATCTGAATCAAAGGAAATTTGGAAAACAGAAGAGCTTTCCAGAGCGGGGCCTGGCAGAATGGACAAATAAGACAGCTGAGGCTGCATTCTTCTCCTTCGGGTATTTTGTTCCAATCTTCGGATTTTGCTCTTTGGGGAGTGGGAATGGGGGAATGCCCTGGTAGCACTTCATAGAGCTCATGTTATTGGTGATTTTTAACAAGTTTTTGGGTAAATAGCCCAAAGTCAGAATACATACTCTGGAACTAGACAGTGAAAGGAACATGTTCTCATTTAAGTTTACAGCTGAAATAGAAACATTTATTGCTGCTGCAGGGAACTCTTTCTCAGTTACCTGAGGAATCAAAAGCGGAGTGTATTTGTGGCTTTAACCTTTCTTAATAACATGCCAAAGATGCTTGAAGTTGACACCTACACAGTCCTGCTATTGTCAATGGGATACATGGAAACTGAGACACTCTTGGTCCAAACAAGCAGGCAGGGGATTTACAATCTGCTACCAATTTAAACCAGTGCATACTCCTCCCAGTGCTGGGACTTGTGTTCCAGACCCCCCAACAGCCCCGTTGCCCTTCTCTGGACACACATCAGAATCTCAATGTCCTTCTTGCTGTGGAAAGCCCAACACTGGACACGGGAATCAAGGTGCAGTCTCACTAGTGCTGAGTACAGGGGGACAATCCCTACCCTGGCCACACTATTGCTGATCCAGGCCAGGATGCCATTGGCCTTCTTGGCCCCCTGGGCACACCCTGGCTCGTGTTCAGCTTCTGTCACCAGCACCTCCAGGTCCTTTTCCACTGGGAAAAGTCCAGCCTCTCTGCCACCAACCCATGACAGGCCATCCAGACAGTTTTTAACCCAGTGAACTGTGCATCCATCCAAGCTATGAGCAGCTGGTTTCTCCAGGTGAAGGCTGTGGAAAATGCTGTCAAAAGCTTTAGTAATGTCCAGGTAGAACAACATCAACAGCCACTCCCTCATTCACTAGGCAGGACACTTTGTCATAGAAAGAAATCAGGTTGGTCAGGCAGGGCCTGCCTTTTACAAACCAGTGCTGGCTGGGCCTGATCACCTGGGTTTCCTGTATATACCATCTCATCACTCTCAAGATAATCTGTCCCATAACCTTCCCCAGCATTGAGGTCAGGCTGACAGGTCTGTAGCTCCCCACCTCTGCCGCCCAGCTCTTGTTGCAGATTGGCATCGCATTTGTGAATCTCCATCCAGCTGAGGCCTCCAGTACTGATAAAAAGTGGCTTGGTGAGCACTGTCATCATCTCCTTCAGTATCCTTGGGTGGATCCCATCCAGGTCCATAAACTTCTGTTTGTGTAAGTAGTCTAGCAGGTCATTGACCTTTTTTCCTTGGACTATAGGGGTTTATTTCTGCTCCCCTTTCCTGTCTTCCAGTTCAGGGGACTGGGTACGTTGAGGACAACTGGTCTCACTATTAAAGACTGAGGCAAAGAAGACATTAAGTACCTCAGCCTTTTCCTCATTCTCTGTCACTATGTTTGTCTTTGTATCAGTAAATGATGGAGATTCTCCTTAAGCCTTGATTTGTTTTCTGATGTGTTTACAGAAACATTTGTTTATTCTTTAGTAGTAGTAGCAAGTTCCAGGTGGCCTTTGGCCCTTCTAATCTTCACCCTGCATAACCTCATTATATCCTTGTAGTCCTTTGGAGTTGTCTACCCCTTCTTTTAAAGATCATAATCTCTATTTCTTCCCCCCTGAATTCCAATCAAGGCTCTCCATTCAGCCAGGTCAGTTTTCTTTCCCAATGTCTCATCTTTTGGCACATGGGGACAGTCTGATTCTGTGCCTCTAGGATTTCCTTCTTGAAGAATGTCCAGCCTTCTCGGACTCATTTGCCCTTCAGGACTGCCCTCCAAGGGACTCTGTTAACAAGGTTCCTAAACAGGACAAAGTCTGTCCTTTGGGAGACCAAGGAGGCAGTCGCAGCCTTAGAAGAAACAGTACTGCTGCTGGTGACCTCACACTGTG
Organism: Ifrita kowaldi; assembly: GCA_013398055.1. NCBI lineage: Eukaryota > Metazoa > Chordata > Aves > Passeriformes > Cinclosomatidae > Ifrita > Ifrita kowaldi. The sequence continues at coordinate 57,704 of VZRS01011880.1, forward strand.
ACATACTGAGACCATCCCCAGGGCCAGAAGCTGTTTCTCCAGCCATCACTCAGATAGCAAAGGCATCAATTTCTGCTGGGGAAAAAAAAATAGGAGGGATGAGCTTAAAATTGCCTCATTAAAAATGAAATATTGAAAAGATCAGTCACTAAATTTCAGCTACACAAAATCTTGCTGAGTCCAGACTATTCTAGGAACCTTGAAAATTATTCTTAAGCTCTGTAATACCAAATTTTCTATGGCAAATAAGAGAGCAAGAGTTTTTTTTGCCACAAGATTAGGAGACTGAAGCACCAGGCAGGTCAAATTTCTACCAGAAAGGGTTGAAACCTCAGCACTTTGGGTCATATTAAGGCATACGCTAGAGGCCCATGTTCTGTTAGAGCAAGATTGCTCTTGTCTTTCTGGATCATATCTCACCACAGGCCTAAGAAACTGGTAGTGTTGCCTGGATCAGATGCCTAGAAAAAGACCAGAAGCCCTGCAGTGGAGAGGAGAGAAGGCTTATGGCCTCTGTTGGGATTCAGATGCTTTGTGGTTTTAGGTAAATGCCTCTGCATGGACTACCCAAGGGTCAAGGACCCAAACCTTTCCTCTGTGCCAAGCAGATGGCTTCTGGAAGTCTTTTGGACCAACTAGCCCCAAAGTGTGACATTTCTACAGCACTTCACAGGGTAGAGCTGCACAGAAGCCATGAGCCTGACATCCTGGCAGGAACTGGTCCACAGCATCTTAAAGAACTTGGAAAAAATGCAAGGAGCATTTGGAATGGAAATATCTTTAATAGTATATCTAATATCTTCTCTATGGTTCATAGAGAATGAAGAACATTTGGTTCCATTAATAATCAGAATAATAAAAAAAATACTAACCTTGCAATAGCATAAATTTCTACAACTTAAACTATCAGAGTGTCAGGTAGCTCTGTATTGAGTGCTGGAAAAACAAAATGGTTTTGTACGGCCAAAGGTGGGCTTTCCTCACACGACAGGTCAGCATAAACAGGTTCTATATTCTGGTAAATATGTATACGTGCACTGAAGTATCTACGCTTTAAGCTCTGACCTTGTGGTCTCAAAATAGCAGTTTGGAGAGAATTTAATGTGAAAGAAACTTGGTGCTGCAAAATGAAAGTCATGTCTTTTTAATGGAGAGTAGAATGAATAAAATGGAGGTTGAGTTCAGTGGTAGATCATATTTTCATGGCTATTAAGTCCTGTTGCAGAAGATAATAAGTATTAACTATTGTACAACAGTTTTCTTGCTTCATCATTTAAACACAAAGCAGATAGAATTGTTTGTAGCACATCCAGCTCATAGAATAGTAATTTAGCTTATTTCACGAGAGATTACATCGACTGTTATCTCCATTTGCAGAAAAAGGATTAAGTACTGCATCAAGTCTGGGTAATAACTTCTGCTGTGGTTTGTCCATCTTGATGTGATGCCTGAAGGCTGAAAGCAGCAGGTGCTGTCTGTCAGTCACTGGACTTGAGCTACCAAATAACTGCACTTTAGCATTGGTTCTGTTCTGCCCCTTCAAGGGCGTCTCTAAATGTTTCCTGTTAAAATGTTCTTTCTGAGGCAATCAACATGTTATGAAGGTGTGAATTTGCTGATTTTGTATATCATAGGTTTATAAACCACAGTGATTTAAATCAGAAAAAGCATGAGTTTTGCTTCCTTTTTATATATTTTTTTAGTCAGGTAAGTAGCTTTGTGTATTAAAAGTGGAGAACAAAGGCAAGAGTAATGATGGCTCTTTTTTTTTCTTTAAACTGAGGTAATAGTGTTCTCTTTTATTGTTACTTTTCCCTGTGGGATCAAGGTCGTGTAGGCCAGCCAAGAAAAAATTTTTAGTATACATTATGTTTATTTCTGTGTGGAATAAACCTTTGAAATTTTTCTTTTTTTCCATAATGCCATTTGAACGTACTTGCTAACAAGTCCATTTCTTGCTTATTTGATGTGTCTTTATTCAGAAGCTGACCTGTTTCTGGCTGCCCTAAAGGCATGTACCTCTGCTCCTCTGCACAGACAGTCCTTCTGAAGCTGCACCACAGTTCAACACCCAGATAATCCTGATAGGATCATAAGAGGGGATGCCAAGTATTTTGAAAATCAGAGTGCTGGAGTCTTATTGATGATGAAACCTCAGCAATATTTTCCCAGTGAAATGTTAAGCCTGGAGCTAGAAGCTGGAATAGGAGGAAGATGGTAGTGAAGACTGGAAGCACCCAGCAGAATGAGCATTAAACATCTTCCAGCTGACCACGGTCCATTTATGAACCAACCAATCTGCACCTAAGCCATTGCAATTATCTGAAAAGAAAACAAAAAGAGCAGTTAGTTGTTTAATTTTTATATTTTCATATAAAAATCTATATGTTGTCAAGGTGGATGAGACTTTTTAGGCTCTCCTAAATTTCAGGCTTCAAAGTTGAGTATCCCAGAATGAGTCCATATCAGAGTAAGGGTTGTGACATTTATTTTGTGGTCCTGAGTCCAAATGGCATGACCAGTCTGCTTTTGGACAGCTGCATGTTCTCCAAAGGGCAGCAGCTAAACTGTCTGCTAGGAAGAAACCCTGGCACATGCTGTTTTCAGACTGGGCTTAGACAACGTCTGAGAGAGCTGCAGCAGCCTCAGTGACTTTGCTAGGGACAAATGACAGATGGGTGATACAGCCCTTTCACCTGTCCTGTCTTATTTAGTATTATGACATACCTACCTACCTATATATCTATCTACCTGCATATATTTGTACTCATTGTGTACTGTGTACCAGAGGTTTTATGGTGAAGTACTAAATGAATACAATCCACTGCATTGCCTTCCCCTCCTACTTGCAGGAGTCTCACTGATTTCATTCAACATCTTTCAGCTCTGCAACATGGGAGTGAAATGTCAGTTTCTGGAAGGTAGCAGCGCGGTACGCAAATTCACACAGGACTACTGAACACCTGAAGTACAGAACAGTCGATACCTCAACCCATTCAGAAGGTTTGTGAGACCTCCAGGTGAGAGAGTGGTCCTCAAGGCACTGGGAGGTCCTTGCACCTTTGCTCTGACCTGCAGAGAAAGGGTAAGAAAAAAAGTTATAGAAATTAAAACATTATTAGTCACTGAGGTACAGTTGTAAGTCCCTCCCCAAATCTTACTCCTTTGAAAATATGCTGTTGTCACCTCTGGGGAACCATCACAAGAAGGTAATGTTCTATTCCCTTTGAAAATACGTCCTAAGCAGCAAAGTGAAAAACATCTTTTGCTTCGGGACCAGTGGCAAGAATTAATTCTCTGTTAAATGCAAAGGCATTTTTTTCTCTCCTTCTAAACAGTTAACAGAAATTTGCAAACATTAGTGGCATACCTCTATTTCAGAAATTACAGAAATACATCTATATCATCTGGGACCAACTATTATTAAAACAGAATCTTCCTACATAAGACAAGTTTAAAAATTACTTCTATGCTTAGCTTCAGTACACATGACTTTAAGGTGGATTGTCAAGCCTACAAAAGCTATACTAAATTAATTTGAGCTGATGAACATGTGTCTGTACCCTGTGTGACACATACAACATTTCCTAGCAATAGGAGGGAACTCTTGTGGATGTTCTGCACGTTGGCTGTGAATAGAAATCCCACATAAACCTGTTTTCAGGGGCTCAGGATTGGGCAGAGCCCTCTGTTTAGAAGGCTTTACTGTTAATGCAGCTGCACGCTTAAAACACAGCATTGGAAGACACCAGTGAGAAAAAACCAAGGCTGGATGTTCCTATCTTTTCTATCTTCCTATCTTTGACCCCAGCAAAGGCAAGAAAATAAAGCATCACCTCAGCCAAAAAGATTAGAATCATTGAACTGAGGGGGCAGCCACGGCATTCCAGATCAACTTTCAGACACTGCTCTAACCATTATCAATATGGCCCCAAGGTACTGCCACCTCTGAGCTTTCTCTTGAGTGTCTTCCCCTGTGCTCAAAAGGACAAAATTATTTGGGATCCAGAAAGGAACAAAGTCTGAATGCTGTTGTATGCCCTGGTACAAAAAGGACCCATCTACACATAGGAAACATAAAGATAATCTGTTTTCCAATGTTTGTTTGTATATTTGGTCAAATGGCTATTGAATCTATGTGGAAAATATGGTCAACTCTAAACACTTTAGTGCAAAACGCCTCTGATAAGGTATTTTGTCTGGATGAGAGTAATGTCACTTCTAGATAGGTTTTTGAAGGAAAGAATGACATAGACTTTGTTTGCATAACTTAGATGCATCACTTCAGGAGAGGGTTAAGAGCTCTAAATATTGAGCAGAAGCAGGTGCCTCCCTGGTCAGTAGGGTATCTAAGCTGTGAAAATGCAGAGTTTTAGATGCAGGCTTGGGTATTCCATTGTCAATTGTCCTTGTCTGTAGCTTTCACTCAGTTCTCCACCCACACATTATAGACCCTACCTGTGAAATTCAGACATGGATTTTGTTATGGAAGCCACAGCAAGTCCTAGCAGATATAAATCGTTGCAGGCTAAACTGTATAAGAAAGATACCACTTATTGAAAACAAATGAAAAATAGAAGGCAAAAAAGACAATATGAAGAACTCAGTGTGGGAGGCCAGGCAGCATATCACAGTAATTCATGTGAAGACAGACATGTTTAACAAATTAATGTCCAAGGTAAAGGGACAGAAGTACAGATACTGAAAGCGTCTGCCTTGGACTTGCTGTAGTCTTTGCAACTGTGCAGAGTGGATGTAAAATTAAACCCTTGTGTTAAATACAAAGACAATCCTACTACACATTATATAGAATTGTTACAATATATGATACACCCATTTTTCAACTACATTAGTGATTTCAAAGATGGCGGGTTTGGGGAAGAAAACCTGAACAATTTGAAAAGAGAAAAAGAGCACATAAGGAAATAGGAAAGAGCATAGTAGGAAATACTATGGATTACACACTCACAAACAGACACAAAGTTTGTATCTTACACGGACAATAGTGGAGCTTACATGGAGTTCTGCTTGAACTGAAGGCAATATATTTATCCATAGCACTCTTGATAACAGACATGATTAAAACTATACTCAAGAAACTCTACAACTGATGTCCAGAGTGTGCTGATGGAAGCTGCAGCCAACTGCCTGTCAGAGGAAGCATAAAATTTATGGGAAGCTCCTGAGGTTGGTAAAAAAACCCCAGGGTTTCGTCCCTTAGAAAAATAAAGAACAAAGAATTCTTGCTTGGCAAGCATTTTTTATGCCAAGTTCTCCCAGTCTTGCTGCTCTGCAGCTATTGCACTGTCTGCACAGTTTTTTCTCCATTTAGGTATTAACTGGACCAATTGCCAGATGCAGTCAAGCTTAAAAAATAGCGTGACATCTTCTGAGTTACTGCAGATTACAAAGTGGAAACACCACCAGCAGTCGCTAGTCTTAAAGGACATGGCAGGAGAGAGAGCTCACCTTCATTTTAACTAGGAATAAAAAGGTAGGCTAAAACATCTGAGAGTGAAGTATCTTTCCACATTAGGTAAAATGGGATTTAAAAACAAGGCATTTTATCAAAAACACAGAAATCTAAATCCCTCTGTGTGACTAGTGCGTATGCTGTACTTTTAACAGGTAGAAATGAACGCCCCTGTACTCTATATACAATACTTATGTGACTGGAAAATTTTTGGCAGATTTTGTAACTGCCTGGCACAAGTAAAGGTAAGAAGGGGAGGGTCATCATCACTGGATGATGCAGATTGCCCAAAGGAAGATATCCATTAATACAAACTAGGAGTTAGTTACTGTACACTGACCATATGAATCACCACACTTGACATCTTAGGTGTTTAGAAAAGCCCTTACCATTCTCCTGCTTGTAGGAAAAGAGGAGGGAATACAGTCTAGATATAAGAGGAAAAAAAGGGACATGTGCGTGTTATATAGCTTTTTTTTTTTACTGGCTATATTAAAATCGCCCAGAATCTAAGAAGCCGGTCAAATTAATCATATTTCTCAAAAAAACCATCATACAAAAGTGTTCACATGTCATCTCCAAGGTACTTTTCTATTAAGCCCAATCATAGGGCATACTTTGGGGTCATTGGAATATAGTGCATTGCCAAACCAGGTTATTAAAGTCATTCCAGCTAGGAGTGATAAGTAGAGAAGAACAGAAAGATTCTACTGAGGAGGAAGCATAGACAATGCTTATGGGGCCCAAATAAACCAGGGCTTGCGAAGGGCACGTTTTCTCCTTTCATTCCTTGGCCATCTTTCCCCTTCGTGGTCCCTAGAGTAATGCTTAAGAAAATATCAACACCTCATTATGACAGAAAAATATATATCAGAGAGTTCGAAAGTAGAAAGGTGTGAAACCAGGGAGTGGTATCTAAACAAATCACGATTTTACTGAATGAAACTGGAAATGTTTGGAGAAGAGAATTTTTATAAACAATGTCTTATGTTTCCACTCTCTGGAATTTCAGAGGTGTCACGAATTATTGTGCTGACTTTGGCAGAGGTAGAGCTAATTTTTTTCAGAGTGGCTGGCATGTGGATATGTTCGGGATTTGTGCTGAAAACAGGGTTGATAATGTGGAGAGGTTTTTGTTATTGCTGAGCAGAGCTTGCACAGAGCCACGGCCTTTTCTGCTTCTCGTACTGCCATGCTGGAGAAGGAACTGGGGGTGCTTGGGAGGCTGAGAGGAGACACAGCCAGGACAGGTGACCCCGACTGACCAAAGGGATATTCCAGACCATGTGACATCATGCTCAGTGTATAAAGTGGGGGGAAGAAGGTGGAAGAGCGGGACATTTGGAGTGATGGTGTTGGTCTTCCCAAGTCACTGTTACATGTGATGGGGCCCTGCTCTCCTGGAGATGGTTGAACACCTGCCTGCCTGCCCATGGGAAGCAGTGAATTCATTCCATGTTTAGTTTTGCTTTTTTGTGAGGCTTTTGCTTTCTCTATTAAACGGTGTATCTCAGCCTGTGAGTATTTCAGCTTTTACCCTTCTGATTCTCTCCCTTATCCTGCTGGTGGGACAGTGAGAGAGCAGCTGTGTGGGGCTTGGCTGCTGGCTGGGGTTAAACCATGACAAGTAGGATAGACTCCAATGGATAAATTTACTTTAAAGGATACAATAACTGAACATTTGCATTTTCCCTGTTCAAAGGGGTTTTGATTTGAAGGCTGCTAAATAGAATAAAGCTGATTAAGAGGAAAACCAGAGTACCTCACCTTCTCCCAGCATTCTGAATGTTAACAAGATGCATTTGTAGGGGCAGCTAAGCCAATGGAGAGTAATTTAAGTGAAAAAAATCCTTACATTGAGACTTTAATTCCGGTAACATATTGTCTCTAAAGTTACAAATCAGGAAAGGGTTTCAGTGACAATTAAATACGTCACATACTTTGAAATGAGAGATAGTAACACTTAGCCATAAGATTAAGAGCTTTCGATCAAAGCTTTTTCAAACAGCTTTGCAAAAAAATAAGCAAACACAGTTGTAAGGCTGAGCCATCATGTTCCAAGTCAGCTAAAAGGAAATGTGCATGGACAAACCCTAACTTCACAGAGTCTAAAAGGAAGTGCTGACCCAAGTTTAACTATAGTGATGTGAATAATACTACACTAATGTAGCATTACCATATGTATTACAATTCCACAGCCATAGATTTTCTTGAAGAAAACAGCTGCAGTGCTGAAGTTTTAATCTTCTCAAAATTACAAGGTAGAAAAATTACTCAGGCCTCGGAATCCAAGTATCACAAAAGGAATGGTTATGAAGACTGTCATTATGGCAACAATTTGCTCTTTCTTTTTGCTAAAAAGATTTTTAATACTCAAATTTGGTTTTGATATCTTCTTGTAATAGGCCACTGGTATACGTTTTTAAATGTCCATCTATTCTTTTCAAAACAACAGCAAACTTTCTAAGGTCTGTGATAAAGAGAGAGGGGTTAGGGAAAATAGTGTTCCAGCTCAGTTAATGACAGATCTTCTGCTCAAAATGAGGAAAAATACCTGGCATCTGGATGAGCTGTCAGAGTAAAAAAGAAAAAAAATAATACACTTGTGATTAATCTTCATATATAGTAAGGTATGAGTGCAGTCAGTAATGTATACCAGGGTCATCCGATTGTCAGGGGAGAAATGCGTTAGAAAAGTAGTATGGCTTCTTTCTGACTTGGATACCCAAGTTTCTTCTGAAGAAACCAATTCCAGAGGAACTCCTGTCTCTCATTTCATCACAGCGCAGATGTGAGAAGGTACATGCTTGGGTCAAGAAGCCTGGGCATGCTTTCAGATCCACTCGGTTAAATATAGTCATAGCAAGGAGACTCCAACTGGGCCCTATAAGTTTCAACTATCGAAGATACAAACCTCTTAATGCATGTGTCTTCCTCCTACACGCACACTGGTAGAGTTTCTCTTGTGATTTGGGACATCATATGGCACATCTGTCTGGAAAACATGATGTTTTCCAGGGAAGGCTCACAGAACAGGACAAAGCATCCAGTACTGTGCAGTCAGTATCCTGGTCACCTCCTAGAGTTTTGTAAAGAAAACCTACAGAAAGTGTATTTTCATTACCTTCCATTTTTGAGCCACCAGGATTCACTTGAGTAATTTTTCCAGATTTCACCAGTACTTCTTTTCGAACAAGTAAAGGTCATTTTTCCCCAGGAATAGGCTGTTTTAAGAAACAATAAAAGAAAAAAAAATTGCAAGACTCCCACTATGAGCCTCAAAGCAGATCAAGACTTTCTTAGCCCAAGACAATGAAAACTATAGTCTTGGTTGTGCTAGAATGGAATTAAGGAGTTTTAACTACCACATGGTAAAGCAGATCATAGTGTACATAGAAATCATGTACATGCATGAGTTAAATAAGAAAACAACCAAAATTTTCTGTGTTTAATGAAGTCTCACTGATAAAAATAGATATCTCTGCAATATCTTCTATAAGGCAAACCTGAGTTCTACTATTTTTAAGAAATATTCACAGTGGGGAAACATAACTTCAACAAAAATATTTAAAAGTGGAAATAATAATGTAATGCCTTTTCTCTACTCAGCATTGAATGCCTTATATTTATTGTAAATAACCATATAAATTTGTATGTTTGAAATACTATGGAGCGAAGCCTCGTAACTCATGTCCACACAGGACAGGGCAGTATTTACTGTTATCTCCATTCTGTAGGTGGGTTATTTGAAGTGGGAATAACACTCTTCAGAGAGCTGGGATTATTACAAATGTGTTTTCATGGCTCCTGAGTGCCCATTCTGGCTCCAGTGCCCACTCTGACTCCAAGATAAAGCAGTATAAATAGAATACCAAAAAGTCTTAATCTCATTTGAGGTAAATTGCAGTGCGAAATTTCTAGTGTCAAGAACTCTGATTTCTGGAAACTTATCTCAGGATTCTTGGTACATCACAAACTGTTCAGGGGTTACTCTGCCCTGTGTTGTCTGCACTTTGAAGACCCTGTGATGATTGTCTTTGTAGCAGTCTTCAGAGGTTAAAAAAACTCCAAAAAGTGGCTTCATTCAGCCTTCTCTACCCTTCCAATCATGCAGGGCTATGCTGAGGGATGGATGCAGCAGAGGTCGTCTGAAACAAGACACAGAGGTTATGAAAACACCTCAGGTCTTGACCTGCCTACAAACTTCTCTAGACAGCCAGAGCTCAGTGACTAGACAGTTTGTTGTCAGCAATGGGACTATGTGGTCTCACTAGCAAGTGGTATGACAATGAGTTTGTGGGATGGGTGGTATTGTAATTTAACCCATAAGCAATGGACATTACTGCAGGCCCAGGGTGTGGGTACCTATTCAAACCAACCCATCTCCTAGCTCTGCTTCTACTTCACTGCTTTTGTCTTCTGTCCTTTATCCATCCCCTTCACTGTAGTAGTCACACAGCCAATTGGGTGTAAAAGCCAGACAAATTCCTCAGTCATACCTCTCCCTGTCAGACACCCAGTATTCTCGATTTATGTCAGTAAAGAGTAATTCTGTCAAAACTAGTAGAGTTAAATTAATGAAGAAATCTTTAGTGAAAAGTGAAAATAATAAACTTCTGCAAAGCCTTAAACAAACACTCATCAATACAGCCTGTATGTTTACTGCTATTTCACTTACACAACCACTCATAAACTCAGTTTAAATGACAAGTTAGCCAGGTTTATAACTACTCTGTGCTGGAGAAAAAACCAAGGGACACAAGTTTATTAATCAGTTTACTATTTGAGATTAATTAGTATTTATGTGACATAGTCTGTTTCTTATTTTAGGTACAAGTGTAGGAGTTACATTTACGACGTTTACAACCAGGAGTCTGATGATGGTCTTTCCCAAGTTCACCAAACTGACCTAGAGGTAACCTCACAAATAATGGGAGGTTAATGATATGTTCAATATGAAACCACATAACTGATGCATCAGGTTTTCAAATGACCATAACCCATTCAAAATATCTCAACCAACAGTAAACCAAACAAAAAAGTTTTCAAATAATCCATGACCTAAAATTAACCTTAAAGATTAAGAACCACTGTCAGTGATAATGTTATTTTAAACCATATCAGATCAATAGATTTCCATTTTTAGTGGAGTTTTTTGAAAGTATATTTTGACCTTTATATTTCAGTGCAACCAACAAGTCCTAGTGGTTACAGATGACAGCACTAAAGACTTTACTACTGCTAAAGCTCATTACTTACTGGTACACTAAATGTACAAATTTGTTCTATTTATTCACTACCTTTTGTTTTTTATATCTGTTCTGTAAAATACAGGTAATAATGACATTTTCTTTATGCAGAATGTGTGCATTTAACCTGATTAATTTTTACAATATATATGTCTTGTTCCTGAAGTCATTTAATGTTGTTTCATGTGTTATTTTGTTCAAGTTTGTTGTCAGTAACACATTGTTCAAATTCCAATATTCAGTAGAATTGAGATGGAACCCTGTAGACCTCATTTGAGTGGAAGCACTCTCCTAGCGACCCATGAATCCTGGCTATCCAAAACAAACACACCCAGCTAATGTGTTCTGTCTGGAAAGTGGTCCTAAGGGAGATATAGAACATTGGACCCAATAAGATCTTTCAAGAGAGGCTTCTAAAGTTTTCAAAACTTTCCAAAAGTTTCTCTGCAACCAGTGGCCACTGCACAGATCAAATTTCCAAATCTGTGTGCCCTGGCACTTGCATCAGAGGTGATTGCCTGTTTTAAAAGGACAAAGTAATGTATTTAAACTAAAAGCTTTGTAATGAGAAAAAGTCAGATATTGAAAAAAACCATCAGCAAAACTGCTGAGTTTACAGTGACTAACATATGATATTCTGAAAACGAGCATGTATTGTCATGATACACAGCCTCTGAAATGGTATGTGCTCTGTTGTGAAACTTCAGGTGGTATAATCTTTTACGGTCTTCTGAAAGTTTCACAAACTGAAAAAGTCACATCTAAACATTTTCTTAAGGGATTCTTGCAATTTCTTTGACTTAAAATCTCTTTTTAATTTTACTCTTCCTCTTCCTGGAGGGATAATATTCCCCTTTGTTCATACCACAGGTAGAAGCAGTCATATCTAGGTGGAGTGACTGACTTGGAAGGTGAGGCAAAAAGATACCATGAGATAGCATTAGTCCCAAAGAAGGAGCTGATCACATTATAGAAGGAGATTATGCTTGGTCATTTGTGGCTGATTGTAACAGTGGGAATTATTCACTGTTTAGTTTTAGATAAAATTAATAGTGCTGGGAAAGTTATTTTGGGTAAGAGTTATACCTCTCCTTATGATTGGGGAGAAATGACTAATTTTCATATTACAGCACAAGGAGGCTGCACTCATGCAGGTATAATCTGTTTCTCTTGTAGGCTTTGATTAATGTCATGTTTTTTCATGCAGGAGCATGCTGCTGCTGGAGCAATACTCTAACTCTTTGCTGGAATCAGCACTTACCTTTCAGGCACGTGCTGAAGAATGTTAAGGATCATGTCTCTTAAAACCTTACTGCAAGGTCAGGGCCACCAAAGTTTCCCATTTCAAGTTGGGCTGCAGGCCATAGCTATATGTAAGGTGATTGCTAACAATTAGTATGTGAAACTGGAAAAATCTATAGTGTTCAATAAGCTCCATATTCTGTGACTGGAAGCAATGATAGAAGAGATACTGGTTCTGGACAAACAACACACATGCTCCTGTGCCTCACAGGCTACAAAACTTCCCAGGGCTTCATAGCAGTCTAAAGGCCTGAGGTGAAACATCAAAAGCCAGAATCACAGCCATGCATCACAGAAGAAATTATAGGACTTGCTTTTATTGTAACTCTCCACAACAGCAAATAACTTGTTGGGATCACCTCTACCAGAGATCAGAAAGGAAAGCAGAAAGCACCAGAGAGCAAAACGGAAAGCAGCTCTAAAGTTGCCAACATGCCTTCCGGCAAAAAGTATTTCTTAGTCCATATCTGCTGCCAAGTGCAATGCAGGTGCACAAGGAGAACACCTCTCACCAATAAATCAGCTTTGCAGCAAATAAGCCTTCTCCCACCATGTTCTTGACTCTGTACATCAGCTGAGGAAAGCCTCCACTCCTATGATGAGTCTGCTAAAGATAAACAGCGTTTGCAGAAGTCCATAACTGAACTGCGATAGCAAAATTCCAGGCTTCATTTCTCAAGACTAGGTTTTCAAATTTTAGAGGTAGAGCCTAGCTCTCTTCTTAAACCAGATTTCTGCTAATGGGATAATGGTGAAAGTTACATGCTCCAGTGCAGTTACTCACAGTGATCTCTATCTAGTGAGAGTGAGAGGGCACTCACAGCTAGAATCTGTGTTCATATACAAGGAAACACTGCAGAGAGGCCAAAATGATTCCCAGTAATGAAAGACCTTCTTTGGCTTAGAAGGGTTACAGAGACCAAGAAAGAGAAGAATAATAGACAGAAATGTTTTCTGTCTACTAGAGAGATCACTGGAAACCCTGAGCTCTTAGTGAGTTTGTTTTAAGAAAAGGTCTAAGGAACAGTTTATTTGTTTAAAACTCAAAAAATCTTGAAGTCTAGAAACTATATTGGGTCTGGTTCTTCTGTTGTTCCACTACATGCTCAGTCAGCCTTGATGTTTTTTTCTTATATTTAATCTGCTCTTAAACTGAAAATAAAGAACCTCTCCATTTTACCTGCACTTCATAAATTGCCACTAAGCTGTACACTAAGTTGCATACAGCAACTACCACAGTCATTTCAGGGACTACTCTGCTGTTGTGGTTTATCCCAGAGGGCAACTGAGCCCCCCACAGCCACTCACTCACTCACTCATTTCCTGGTAGGATCAGAACAGAATGTGAAGAGGAAAGGTGAGAAAACCTGTGGATTGAGACACAGACAGTTTAATAGGTAAAGCAAAAGCTGCACGCAGAGGAAAAGTGAAACAAGGAATTAATTCACCACTTCCCTTTGGCAGGCAGGTGTTAGATGTTCATCCATTCCCGGGACAGCAGGGCTCCATCACATGTAATGGTGACTTGGGAAGACTAATGCTGTCACTCAGAATGCCCCGCTTCCTCCTCCCTCCAGGTTTATATGCTAAACACAATTCCATATGGGACGGGATATCCCTGTAGTCAGTGGGGCTCAGCTGCTCTGGCTGTGTCCCCTCCCAGCTTCCTTTGCCCCACCACCCTCCTGGCTGGTGGGGTGGGCTAAGGAGCAGAAAAGGCCTTGACTGTGTGTAAGCCCTGCTTAAAAATAGCTAAAGCATGCTGTGCTATCAACACTGGTTTCAGCACAAATCCAAAACATAGTCCAAGACAGCGACAATGAAGAAAATTTTCTCCACCCCAGGCAAAACCAGCACGTGTTCATTTTTTTTTCTAGTGTGGTTTATATCCTTATGACATAGACGGTTTGTCTAATACAGCAAAATTGTTCTATCAATGCAGCTGAATGTGTTGGTGTAGCTTAATTAATAAACAATTAGACACAACCAACTCTCAGTCTGTGTATCAGCATTTCACACTGCATTCACATTGCCTTCTGGCATTAGCATTTAATCAGTTTATGTAATTTGATGCTTCTGAAAGATAGTCACTAGACGTGATGACTCAGGAGCTGTTTTTATTTAGGGAGCTGTTTGGCAAAAAATCTAATCCATATCCCCAGGTGCCACATGCAGATGCTTCTTGAACACTTTCAAAGACAGTGACTCCCCCACCTCTCTGGGAACATATTTCAATGCCTAACTACTCTTTCAGTGATTGTTTTGGTTTTTTTCTAATATTTCACATGAACCTCACCTGGTGCAAATTAAGGCCATTTCCACACTTTCACTTTAATCATAGCAGAAGAGGACAACCCCCACCTCACTACCACCTCCTTCCAGGGAATTGTAGAGAACAATGTGGTTATCCCCGAGCCTCCTCTTCTCCAAACTAAACAATCCCAGCTCCCTCAGCTGCCCCTCATAAGATTTGTTTTCACATCTGTCAGCCACAGATTTGTTCTCATTGCACGTAACAGGTTTTCGGGATCTTCAGGACATACTGCTCAGCCTCTGACTGCTTTTTTAGCATGGAGCAAAACTCCCACATATCTGTCATATCTATGAGCCCTGTGAAGAAGACTCAGACGTCAATGTACAATGAAGTAACTATTTCATTAGAGTTGCTTTGCACTATAATGCATGGGTGTTTCATGGAAATCAAGATTAGAGGCACTAGCTTGTCACATCCCCAGTAAAGACAGGATTCTGAAGCTGTAGATCAAACTACCTTTTTTCTCACGGTTGTTTAATCCATTACAGCTCTGGACGTCTTGCAGACTTCTTGATTCTGTCTTCTGCTTCTGTTGTCTTTTAACAATCTTTCTCAACTCTTGGTCCACCTCATAGTTTAAGATGGAGTTTCTCAAAATGAGGTAATGAAACAGAAGTATGAGTGTGTTTCCAGAAAAGAAAGGTGCGATATATGCCAACGTACTGAATTAACCCATGTAGTAATTTGTCCTCAGACCGACATGGGCTGTCCTTAAGGACACAAGCAAGTCACCAAGGTGCCAAACTGCCTTCCATCCATTCCCTTGCAGAAGCTTCCATTCCTAACCAGTTAATTTGAGTAAAAGAAGGGTTTGTCACCTTGTGAGTTGCATGGAGTGCCACAGCAAATGTGTAATGGGCAGGCACAACAGGGCTGCTGAGGTGAGCTAATCTATCAGGGCAGAGGTCGGTATTTTGCATTGAGTTGCTACATTCTGGAGAGTATAGAGTCCTGTTGAATTTCACCTCTGGTATGCAGCAATCAGCACTGGGGCCACGAACTCTTAATGAGCAATGGGACAAATAAGTCTGGGAATCATCTTTCATACTCGTTCTCCAATCAGTTGAAAATTAAGACTGTTATTTATGAGAAGCATATGATCTGTTTATTTCAATTTCATTATGACTTTATATGAATGTTTGTGGGCAAACTGTTTCAAACCCATTTATGCTCAGTCCTTGAAAAAGAATGTAAGTTAAGCAGACTTGACAAACTGAGTAGATGGTCTTTTCTGAGGTCCCAGTGTGAACTGCATTTTGCACATGGGTCAAACGTGAAACCTTCGCTGCAGTAATCTAACAATTGTAGTAGTGAAAAAGATAAAAATGCCATATAGCCTGAGGATCAGAAAACATCACTCAAAAGTTTACACACAAAATGAAAACTTCCAAAAGAAAAGGGGTATAAATGGAGTTTCCCAAACAGTACTTATCTGAAACTGAAACTGAAATATATTGCAGTACTCAGGTACAGACACCCACAGCATGCAAAATCAATTTGCCACAGAAAAATCCATAAGACTTCACAAATTTGGAGGAGATTGAACAACAGTCATTCAGCAGGAAGCTGAAGCATACAGGAGGCCACAGAAGCCACCAGGAAGTAGCAGTTCTGGACTACAAGCGAGCAAAATAATGCATCATGGCAATTGCTAGGAGCTGAGGAAGGGCAACTTCATTTTTCTTAGGGGTAGTACATTGCTGAAGTCCTCATGTGAGTCCCACTAGCCAAATTCAGGAAGTTTCTGACCTAGCAATCAGTAGACAACAGCTAAAGGGGCCAAATGTGAAAAACATGGGTATATGACAAAGCGGAGAACCTTTCGCTACAGTATCTAGATAAGCACCTAAAAAGTAACTTCTTCCTAGCAGTGGCAGGCTTTGTTCATCTTATAAATGATGTCGTTAAGCTTGCATGTTTGTGCTACACTCTCTTCTGCACGCCTTTTTAGGAGAGTTTTATTTCAGTAGCACTAAAACACATATAATGAATAAGAAATAAATTGAAAGTATATCATGGGTTTTAAGGGGTTTTAGAATTTTAAGAGGTGCTTCTGGACACATTTCAAATTAAACTAGATGCGCAGTAGGTTTTTTATACTTCAACCAGTGCCTAAAGATTAAAAAAAATCATATCTGTTAGTTTCCTTGAAACAGTGGAATGGCTGAACTTCTCACATGTATCTGTTTGGTAGGGTTTCTTTCTGACTGAGTGCAACAAGACAGCCATCTGTCAACAGAGGTCAGCTGGCAACCAGCTTCATCAGCAAAGAAAATTACATCACTGTGTAACCTTCCACCCTATCTGCTGTTTAAAAATGCTGTCCCCACACAGAATGGTGGAGCTGAAGCCTCTGGAGAAGACACATGAAACATATGTAAAACACAGAAGCATTCCTTCAGGCAGAAAAACACTTCCTCTCCAGAGCACTCAGCAAAGGTTTTGAATCCTGAAATCAAGCTATTCCTATGTTAACAGCCATGGGCATTATGGCAATTCCTAGAAGTGGAAGATCTCTGCTCATCTAAGGAAAATTATCATGGATGTTTCAGAACTAAATCCTGCTTTCAAAATTATTGCTTGAGTTTCATTTCTCCTCATGCTTTCCATTATCTCAGTGGATATCTTGCCTAATAGCCCTCCCAACTGTTTTTGCACCTCCCAGGCTAGCTGCTGGAGTCCTTTCACGCTCTAGAAGAACAAGTTCTCAGCCTCCCCATTCCACCTCTTTACATTTTTGCACAAGCCTAGATACCCCTGAGCTTTGATATGCAAAAGACTGGGTCCTAGCAGCGGTGCTTCCCACTTACTTTGCTCTCTTTTGGACATTTCCTTGTTTTGCATTACAAGGCTAACATGAAGCAAAACACGACACCAATTATTGGGCAAGAAAAGCCATGAAGCATGCCTTAGGTGCTCATGGCCACTACTGGTCCTCTGGGCGTCCATAATTGTCATGCTCAGACAGAAAACTAAGCTGCAGTAGGCTTATGTGTATTTGCTCAAGATTCGCAGCATTTACAATTGCTTATATATGCATTAGTTCTACAGATATTGGCTATATTTAATATGGGTCAAGGAATGCCTAGTATACTGTTGTTAATATGTGATGCTTTTAGTTTAAAAAGTAAGTAGAAAAAGATGCACATAGTTCAAGTGGATTTTTTTTCTTCTTTTTAATTAAAGGGTAACACCAGATTAAATAGGCATGGCCCTTTTATCTTCTGACTAGATCTGTAAGTAGGCAAGGCTCCTCAGAAATCTGAAAGTAATATGGAATATGTTTCTCTCCTATAAAACAGAATTAAATTCTCTTCTCTCTCAGAAAATCTTTTTTATGTGTAAATTAGTAACATTTGCTGTCAAATTATTACCAATGTAAGCATGATAAAACATATAGAAGTATTTCATGTTGGTGTGTGTGCCATTCCCATTTATGTTTATAGCGGAAGACATAGTTATCAGTGGACTAGAGCATTGCTTTGTGAAAGGTCCCTCAGCCAAAACAGTGGTCAGTGCCACATTCTTATCCCTCACATGAAGCAACAAAATCTTTGCAGATAGGAAATTGATGAAAAAAATGGGTTATATGAGGGTTTTCTAGTCGATTATTCATTACATATTAGAAATCTATTTCCACAGGTAAAACTCTCTGCTCTAAAACATGCAAATATGACTTACTACATGGGGCACTGTCTAAATCCATGGCATTTGTTGCTCTATAAAGTTAATCCAGTCCAGTACCTTTTATAGCTTTGAGCATTTTCAATTTTCTCTTGACATCACGAGATGTGGACTAGTCACAAATATACAAAATCAAAGTACTTTTTCCCATAGAAACTCACCTCATATTTGCGAATTTGTTTTAGCGATCCTGTCCTTCCTTCTTCTTATTCACCAGGGTATATTCACTTGGCAGCTAGGTGTTTTTAAAAGCTCAAGGTGGAAGCATGACTAACTCATTCTAATTCCATTTCATTAATTTGCTTAAATGTGTCACCAACAAAGGAAGAAAATGGCATCTCATAACATGAGTGATCTGAAACAACGACTTTTTTCTTCAACTAAGATTAGTAGTAATGTTTTGATAACATGTTCCTGAGACTTTATGGGCTTTCCAAAAACTGAAACACTCTCGTTCCTAATCTAGCAATTGTATTTTTCTGCTGCCTCTTTTCCAGTGTTTACAGCTATGAGTTTATTAAAGTATGACATGTTCTTTCTGCACTGCACTTATATAATATGTTTGTATTCTATTCAGTGATGTACATCCAGACTGTTCACAGGTATAAGTACGTAGTTTGAGGTACTGTTTCTTTAACTGATAACTACCTAAGCAGAACCCTTGGTATGAATGTAGATTATACTAGAACAGGCAGAAAAATCTTACTCTGTGAGACCTCTGCAGAAAAACTGACCAGGTTCTTTTTGCAGTGGAAGAAATGGGTTTTTTTTCATGGTGGAAGAAATGAGGGTATTTCCAAATAAAACCATCTTCTAAAGTGGAACAAAATATTTTTTTTTTTTAAGGGGTGGTTTCTAGTGTGGTCTCACATTTCAGGAATAAGAAATTGGGGTTATGATAACTCTACAAAAACATCATCTCAGCAGCTGAAATCAGCTGAGAAAAAACAAAACGCCATGAATTACAATTAGAAAGCATAGGAAACAAAACAGAAATCAGTGTACTGCTGCACTACTTAGAGGCTCATCACTGTCTCAAGTAGAGTGGGCATGTGTGGAAAAAAAATCAGGGAAGAACAACAAGGGCAGCTAGAGGCATAGGATAACTGCCATGCAAAACCCAGTCCAGTAGGTTGGGAATCCTCATTGTGAAATCAAGACTGTTTGGGCAGAAATATGATTCAGGCCCACAGATGAAGAGGGAAAAAAAGAATAGCATAGATAAGGGAGATACCAAATTCAAAAAAGAGAAATGAAACTAGAACACAAAGTGAAAAACACAACGGGTCTCTGTCAAGGCAAGAAATGGTAGCTGTCATACAAAGCGGGACTTGAAACCAACACAAGGAGATGTCATTCCACAGAATGGGTGGCAGACTGATGGATCCTTGCTGCAGGATGTCGAGGATGCCATCTCAGGACAAATGAGGACAGAGAAAGTACTGGAAGAGAGAGCGACGGAGAGTTAATGAATAGACAAAAAAAATAGATTAAGAAAATTAATTCTATTGAAAAATAGAGAGACTGGAAAAATCTTATGTAAAATATCATTGATGCCAGCAGCATGGGCATCCACTTAACTGCTGGAGACAGAAAACTGAGCAAGACAGGCTCTTGTCTTGCTATGAGCAAGGCTCTTGTCTTGATATGAGCTATAGCACAGCTATGAATTTTAATATTAAAAAAAAAATCAAAGGGTTTTGATTATGGGTCTGAAAAAGAAGAGCTGGCTAATCAGAAAGATTAATTTAGACAGTGGAATAGATGGAAGATCTTTCTGAAAAGATACAGTTGTTCCTAATACTCATCAGAGGTACTTGGACTAGTCAATTGGGAAGAACATTTGAGTGGACAAAAAAATTCAAAAACCCAGCTAATTTTAACAAACTTCACTGTTGTATTTCAATGCCAGTCAGAAAAAATATATTTTCATTTTTCCTTAATTTTTGAGGAATTCAAAAGTACTTGTTATTTCACCATCTCTAAGTCTTTATGTGTATTTAGCATATTGTACATTTAAAATATGCTAAACCATACCAAAACCCCTTTTTTTATTAAATTGAACTAGACATAAATCCGGAATTATTGCATGGTTTAAGGGAAAATTTGGTGTCCCATGAGATAAAACTCACCCTCCAAAGCAAAATATTTTAGATAAGCTTTGATGCCTGCATCACAAAAAAGAAACGTCTGAGCCATCACATCTTCCTTTGCCAATTCTTTGTGCTGTAGTCTACTACAAAAATTAAATTTCCTGGATTATCTGAGTGAGTTTTCATCTTGATATAAGAAAGTAATTTTTTACAGGAAGAACAATCTTTCATTGGAATAATCTCACCAGGAACATAGTAATTGCTCCTAAACACGGGTCCCAGTCCAGAAGAACTTGTGAGCATGTGTAGCATGTGCTGTACATATTCTTGAGAGACAAAGATTTTTTAAAAGGGAACACTTTTTAACCTGCACAGAGTTTTACTGATCTCAGTTATTTTAGTTTCACAGCAATGTAATTAGATAATATTATCATGAAAAGAACGATATGTAGCTATTTACTCTCACCATTCTTATCACAGCAGAAGACTATCTGTGGCAAACACTAATTTGTCACAGCTGTAGTGTAAATAATTCAGCTTTAATCAAAAGCCACATCTGGTCAGGCTTACATGATAAAACATCCACCTACTAGTCTTCCACTTGATTTCTGTCATTTTTGGGTGAACACATCATGGTAGAGAACAACACATTGAAACAGTTGCATTCAAGGCACAGAGGCAAATTCTGATAAAGAGCTGAAATTCTCATTTAAAAATACATCCTTGTGTTCCGTACTGGGCAGAAACTTGTACTTTGTTTATCAGTGTTTGCCTGCTATGCAACACTCCCACTGCTATCATTCAACTAGAAGTCAGTGGGAGTTGCATGTGTCGCACACAGCAGAAGACAGCATTATGCTTGCCTTTATAACCCACAGATGGTCACTTGCACGGCAGGAATACTCTGCCATATCTCTCTAGTGTAGTGGGGTGGGTAGTGTAGCTAATGTCCCGGTGTGGTGTGCCTGCACAAGACAAAACATCATATCAAAAGGATGGCTGAATGTTATTCTAGATGTAAGGAACAAATTTGTTTATAATGAGAGTGGTAAACCATTGGAACAGGTTGCCCAGGGAGGTGGTTGATGGAAACATTAAGGTCAGATTAGACAGGGCTCTGAGCAGCCTTACCCAGTGTGAGGTGTCCCTGCTTATTGAAGGTGGGTTGGACTAGGTGACCTTTAAAGGTCCATTCCAATCCAAACCTTTCTGAGGCTTTGATTCTACGTTGGTGTTACTGCAAGAAAAAGCTAGAGTGAAGGAGTCTGTTGTGACATGATTTAAAGGCTGTGGCTTGATGGTGTAACAAACTGTTTGGCATATATAGTAGCAGACAAAAGCAATGAGATTCCCTCCTCCACACACCTCTATCGTGTCCTAAAATTAGCTAGCATTTTGTCATGGGGGATTTGACTAGGATGCCACTTTTCTCCCAGTTAGAAACATTTACTGACCAGTTTATATCTAGCCATGGCCAGTTCATTCTCAGGGGGTCTTTGCCTGAAATGAAATATTTTCATTCAGACTAAATAATTATTTTCCATATAGACCCTTGCTGTCCAAGTGTATTTACTCGTGTAAAAGCTTCTAGCTTTTGCCTTACTAAACCAAATAGGCTGCCACCTTTGGGAATATTTTAGCTGACTGCATCCTACAGGCAAGTGTGTAAATTCAAATTGTGAGTTAGCTCTGGTACGAGAAACAGCCAAACCAAAGCAGCTTAGAGCCTAATTTAGGATAATTTGCTCTACTTCACAGCAAGACCCTTTTATTTTCATTGAGTTCTCACCCCTGTTTCCTCTAGTTTGACTAATAATTTCTATGTGTCTTCATATCAGAATCTTACTGAAATTCAGAGAGAGGTTGCTTTTCTGTGAAAAATCTTTAATTTCCTTATGAAAGATGAATAGCTGACACAGTCTATCTTTGACAACCCATATGTATTTTATGTTATTTGATGTACCTTTAACCATTATTCTTCTCAGTATATCATAATGCTTTGCATGTTACTCAGATCAGACTAAAAAATAGCAGTTATTTTGATGTCTTTTCTTAATATTTTTCCTCTCCTGTAATACAGCCAGGAACATTGACATTTTGCAATCAAACACTGTTGCACTCTTCTCTGTAGGCTCTTGTAAACACTTTTTTTCTGTGCCTGTGATTCAAGTATAAGCCTTTTTAAAATCCAGAACTCTCAAATGCATCATCCCCTTTAAGTTTTGGTTCCTTCTCTAAGCTAAGATAAAATCCAATGCCATACCCTCATTTACATTTACCAGCCTACTTAGTTGTCACGGGATTACTGTATTTGCTGAAAACTGGTGCAAAATATATATTTGATCTTGGCATCATATGTATACTCTTTCTAACGTGTACCCCACCATCCTTGTAGCTATACTCCTCCATATTGTCACCTTTTCTTTTTGAGATGACAATACAACCTTCGCTACTCGTTTTCATTTCCTTCTCAGCATCAACCTCAACTTCCTGTTGGGCAGGAAGTTTGCTTCTGCATATCTTTGCTTCTGCATATGTTGGTCTAAAAAAATGGCTTCATTTGCTGGCCAGTTGAATTCTGTCATCTGGGTCCTTGGTTACTCTGCTTTTAATCTTGAGCTGATTTTTCTTCTTCCCACAAGATCTTTCCAGTTTCTGGAAGCTGAATCCAGCATCCCAGACACACAGAAATTTCATCACTAGCATAAAGGAGACAGGTTAGTTGGCAAGACTAGCAAGAATGCAGAAACAAGTCAGGGAAGGAATATGTGCAGAAATGTTGAAAGCCAAGAAGCTGAAATATTTGCTCTTAAAAGCTGATCATAATGGCAGATTTCCCTTGTCTGAAAACTGGCTGGTTACAGAATGTTGCCCTCTGAATATAGATAATAGTTATTTTATTACTTCTTGTAAAACAAGAAGATCATGTTCTCTTAAATCCTTTCTTAAACTAATTACTTTTTCAAAAATATATAATATTACTAGTAGAAATTGTTCCCTTCTGCAAGGGATAAACCTTCATTATCAGTAGACTTCTTCAGTACAGTTTATCAATCTACAAATAAAATATTATTGACAATAATCTTTGCAGTTCCTATACCAGCAGATTATCAATTCAGAGGAAAAGCTGTAGGACTGTCAGCAATAGATTTGTCAACAACAGCATGCAAAAAGATATTTCAATATATTTAATTCCAGAATTACTTTTAGGATATTCATTTTTTTTCCTAATTGTTGTATATAGCTATTTATTTTGACAGCGGTGGCATATTTCTTTTAAAGACTTTCTGAAAAAAGTAAGTTAGTAGTACCTTACACATTTCTCATTAACTTTGGGCTATTTATCTTTCAATTATTTTATTCCAATTATTTGCCATCTAAATTATCATATTAGTTCACCCAGAAAAGGTAGTTCAGAAAAGGTGATGCAACCATCAGCTGCCTTCCAGGAGTAAACTTCCCTTTGCAACTTACTAGTATTCAGTCAGGCTAAATTTTGGATTCAGGTTTATCTCCCTTAATTGTTAATGGATATAGATAGTTCAGCCAAACTTCAGTATGATTGCAAATGTCTCCTTAGGAGAAACCAGGGTTGCAAGACAAAAAGCAATTACTGCTATTCAGAATTGAGGGTCTGAATGGAAAGTTGTACAGGATCTGATTTACAGGGTTTTTTTTCTCTACATACTGTTGTCAACCCCATCATGGTAACAAGTATCAACTTTACTTAGCCTAACCCAAAAAATATGAAGCAAATTGCAAATAACGTAGTGAACTTCTATATGAAAAAAAAAAAAAGGAATTATGAACACTAGTGAAGACTTAGTTCTTCAACCTGAGAGGTTTCCAAAATACTTTTTCCCCACTGGAAAAAGAAATACGTGACTGGATCAGAAATATTGTGGTAGAAGCAGCAGACAGCGTTAAACTAAGTCCTAAAACATTTTTAGGCTGTGTGAAAGACAGATCTTCTACTTGAATTGAGTATCTAGAAGATGTGCTGAGGAGGAACCTTTAGGACATCAATAAACCAATGTCTAAGAAAAGTCATGCTCTTAATAACCCTACATGAAATGCAAGATAGATCTATTCTATAGCTGAGAAATGGCCCCAGAGAGTTACTTGCTAAGGAGAATATGATAAAAGATTAAGAAAAATGTTCTGTGGAAATCATTATAAATGCTTCATTTATTAAAGAAATAGATAACTTGCACTGTTTTGTAGCAGATTTGTGGCCAGCTCAGAGGCACTTCAGTAAGGATGGCTTCAGTGGGAAAAATGGATTACTGACTTGGGTTTCCTTCACGTAATATGCATCCTCACAAATAGGTTTTTACACAAATCTCTTATGAGGGCCACAGCACAGAACTGGAAATAGAAAGACTATCTGAAATTAAACAAAAATTAAAAATCAGTAATGTTTTGGTTTTTTAGAAAACCCCTCTGAGTCACGATGTCAGATGGGGCATTGATGGCCCAAGGCAGGATCCCAACAGGCAGCTCACTGTGCATCTCCAGTGCAGAGCTCACCTGAATGACTGACATTGGTGATACTGGCTCAGGTGCAAGCCTCTGCGCAGCTTGATCACACTGATGTTTGCTCCATGCAGTGGAGGCGAGCAATGGAATACAACATTTTAGGAGGGAATGTATGAGCAGGGCATGCGTGTGCATGTATGGCCCGGCACAGAGAGTCATTCTCCAAGCACCACACGATCTTGACGCAACTGATGAATCACTTGGGAAAGCACTGCTGGAGAACATGACTGTTAATTCCAAATACATAAGTGGCAATAGTCTGCCAGTAAAATACCATGAGTTTTTTGCTTCTATTTGTTTTTGCATTGTGGCTTCTGTTCCAAATTCTAACAGGCTTGAAGAGGACACTTGGACACTGACTTGCTCCAAATCTCATCATTACTGTTAACCCTACGCCAGCAACCGTTGCAAAGCCTGTGATGTACCTGTGAACACTGTATCGTCTTTTTGATACAACGGGAAAAAGAGACAAAAGTGCCATGCAGCACAAAATGCAATTATATCTACATTGGTGCACTCAGGGAAGATGGATTAAAATAGTTCAGTAACCATTAGATTAAAGATTAGTTCTTTAGCTTTATTTTCTACATTAATTTATAATATCGATAGGTAATATAGCTCATAAACATAGTTTATAGTGCCACAAGAACTAGTCAAATCTCCACGCCTTTCAGAATTAACATAATCACAAAATCACCAGGTTTTAAGGATTATCCAAAACCAGGAGTCTGAGGAGACACAGAACACTAAATATAACTTCTGCTCTGCAGATTTGCCGAAGTTATACCATCAGCCACTTAGTGATGACATGAAAATCCAAACAGTTGTTAATTTAAAGTGGTTCCTCAGACCAGTTCTCATGTTATAAAAAAACCCCAACCAACCAAAAAATTCCCAAATTAAAGTTTTTCTTGTTTTAGTATGTCCTATACCATATCTTATCAGCAGTTTCTAATTGGCTTTTCTGTCTTTTATGAAGTCAATCATAAAGACTGGGAGGCATGACTAATGTCCTACAGATACGTGTTTAAAGGGTATAGTTTCCTTTCACAACTGAGTATTTCATTAAACTCTATCCTGAGTGATCCACTCAGGATAAGTAATACTCACAGGCACAGTTTTCCTGTGAATAAGCATTTTTTAAATTGGCCTACAGGACTTCCCAGCTAGAGACCCCATTTCCAGTATCTTAGGGGACTGTCCCAGTTGACAGCTCAGGTTCTGCACCTGAATTTTCACCTGAGCTTTGGCTTCATTCTCAAAGGATGATGATTTAGTCTAGCAGCAAGAGCTTCAGAGCACAAGAGGGTGTTACCAATCCATTTCAGAACACGTATTTGTAGTACGAAAGTTATCAGACAAGGTTAAGAAAAAGCTTTTCTATCATTTAAATTTTAAACGTCACTTAAAATTCTTGCTTTCCATTCCAATTAGTATATCAGTTTTCCCATCACAGATAAATATACAGTCATCTCAGAATCCCAAACCCTCTTCTGAAATAAATCAATTATGCATTTTTGGCATTCAGTTTGTCTATTTCTTATTTATATTTGGCATCAGAAAATGTTCTGAGAAAATCCTTTGTACTGATTCTGTCCTCAGTTCTCATCAGACATCTGCAGTGGCCCCATTTTTATTTTATAGTAATTTACTATTCTTACTTTATTTTGTTTCCTGAAGATCACCTCTGCTGTCTGCTTCTTGACCACCCACCCTCACTTAGACTCAATTCGTAATAATGTTCTCTATTGCAAAAATTGGAGTACTTAGGGAAAAATCAGGACTGAAAAACTCATGCACTGTTTCTTATCTCCTAGTGTGAGAGATTCACTATAAAATGCACAGTGGCAGTTTTTACTTGTTGTACGCCAGCTCAAGAAGTTTACAGGAGATCATGAATTCAGTAAAACCATCCATATCTGATGCATGTTAATCACTTCTCAGCCTCATTTAACACCAATTGCAAGCCGAAGTGTTAAAAGTCACAGCTGGTGCTGTTGGAAAGGGTTATCTTTGTACAGGCAACCAGAAAATCCCATTGCAATAGGAATTT
This sequence comes from Ifrita kowaldi, assembly GCA_013398055.1. Lineage (NCBI taxonomy): Eukaryota > Metazoa > Chordata > Aves > Passeriformes > Cinclosomatidae > Ifrita > Ifrita kowaldi. The sequence continues at coordinate 84,411 of VZRS01011880.1, forward strand.
CTCAAGGACCCCAAGACAGCGACATTCAGGTTCCACTCCACTTCATACACCAGGGAGGAGTATTTATCTTTGACTTCCAGCTTACCAAGACAGTTAACTGCACACTCCATACAAGAGTGCTACTTTGAATGTAATACATCAGCGAAAAAGTAGTGTTTTCTCACAGGTCGATAAGATATCTGTTTCTGAGGAGAATTGCTATGAAATAGGAAGACTGTAAGGAGTGATGGTCTAGAGAGGGAGCAGAGAACAAATTTCACTTTGTCTTGTAGAATACCAAACGTGAAAGTACAGGTATTTTCATTATGAAGACCTCATTATGAAGATCATGTCTAAGCCTTTAACTTCCAGGATTTCTCTACTTCCCTATTCAGCTCTGGTTTTGAGAGGAATGGGCAAGACTTCACCCCTTCATATAGTCATATAAAGTGTGGTCAAATTTTAAGGACACTGAGGAACTAGAGGAGCTCATAAATTTCTTGGTAGTGAACAAGATCAAACTTTATGGGAAAAAATATGTTAGACCTTCAATTGTATGGGGAGTTTGTATGGTTTTGTCATTGTTCTCCAAACACATCCTCAGGAGAAAAGGATTTGGATGTGAAGTTTGGCCATGAATAAATGCACCAGTAAAGCCTCTTAGTTATACAAGGATATGGTTGTATATGTAAAAATACAGTTTGTCTGTAAATACAATATATGTTTACTGTCAATAAACCCTTGAAGCCTGATATATAATTACATATAGTACAGAGCTACATAAAAAAAAAATCAGAGTGTAATTACTCCTTGTACTTGAAGCCTAGTTGGGAGTTAAAGGTAATGTATTAGTATATTGGTAGGACAGAATATTGTATTTTGAGTCAAAATTACTAGTGGTCCACAGCCTCTTTTGGCTTTCCACTGTATTTGAGAGCAGTACACAAAATTCTTACTGATGATTTATCACTATGGGAGTTCACTCCTCCTCTACTACTTGTCGAAAAAACAAGAAGGAAGAGAAGTTCCTTTTTTTTTTTTTTTTTGACGACAGTGTGAATCTTGTTGGCTGTACATAAAGAGGGTTTTTCAGTTTCTTAAGGTTTGTGTATTGTATTTTTAATTGGTGGAAGCATGCTTAAAGCCTCAATTAGACATCCTTCTACACAAGCTGTCGAAATGGAGACAACCTAGTTATTTATCTGTCTCACAGTGAATAATACAAACCTTTCATAACTTCTGCTTATCTATTAGATTAGATCTATTATTAGATCTATCTGTTAGTCTATTAAGACTCCCATTATATATACAACACTAATTCCAAAGTCTAGTTCAACAAGATTCATACTATATACTTAACTTGTCCCCTCTTCTTAAGTGTCTAATCAACCTAAGGCTTGATTTTTTCCAAAAACTATTCACCTACCTTATCCTCTCACATTTTAAGTGGACCTATTAGTTTATGCATTAAATTGAAAGAGTAATTTTTAGCACATTGTGTGAAGATTTAATTGTGCAACTCTCATTAAAGTTAATAGGGATTGTGTTGTTAAATCACACCGTGCAGAACATTCCGCATTCCCTTAAGTGCCCTTTTGTTGCTGGACTGAGAAGAGGCCTGCACTGCCAGAGACATGTGCATATCTATTTCAGTGAGAATCTCTCTAGCTGGCTTAATTTCATTTTCAGGTCTGAGCTCAAAGTCCTTGAATAACTGGTCTCATATGTGTAATCAAACTAAACCAAGCTTTTTAAGTTCAGGAGAAGAATTATTTAATTAAATGGCCAGATCATGTATTTGGCCCAAGAGAAAGGGTACCTGTATCAACTTGCAAACATGGTCCCTTCATTCGTTCTAATAGACATCTCTGGCAAACCTACTAAGTGAATTTCAAATGGCTAGAGCTTAATTATTAACTATTTGGGTTAACATTGTCCAATGCTGACTTCATTGTTTCCTACTCCTTTTGCTAGAGCTTTTTTTTTATTATTTTTATTTACTTAACAGATTTCAACACAAATTTGGCCTTTAGAACACTGTTTTATTCCATGAAGAATGAGATTAAATGTTAGCTTTGATTATGTCATCTTTGTAGGAAAAGAAATTTGACGATGATTTCCAATTAATGCAAATTAATGCTAATTTCTTTCTCTGTAGGAAAAAAACTTTAAAAGGAACACACTTTGATGTGTAGTAGTTTTCATTTCAGCTATACCAAATTTTGACTTTCACCTATCAATTAAGAGGAATCACCTGAAATTCAGATAAACAGATAGACAGATTCAGCTGAGGAACCTTCACTTGCTTGCTGTGAATATTTACTATAAGGTCTTACTGTAAAAAGCTGCTATAACCCTGAATAAAACCCAATAGCTAGAATAAGAATTAGACACCTAATATCAAAAAGGTAATAATGGTTTTAACTGTACAGTTTTAGCCCAAAACTATATTACTATTTCCACTAGATCAACAAGATTGTTGTAAAAAGAATGTAACTTTTTTGGTGCATCCTCTAGTAACTTCTCATAAGAAATTCCAGCCTGAGCAGTTAAGGAACTCTTTTGATACTGACAGGAAGTTTGAGGAAGAAGTAGGGAAAAATGCTCTACTTCATGGCAGAAAACAGCAATGTTAATTAGATCTCAGAGAACTGGTGTGCAAGGGAACTTTTGGACGTATCCAGGACACAGGGACCTCACTTGAGCATGAGAATTCTCCCACAGGCGCTTTGTTGTTTGCATGTACTAATTAAAAATATAAGGAGATTATGGGTACGCCCTCATTACACATAATTTTCCCTCATTTTTTTGGTGTCAACTACGTATCTCAAATATATCCCTGCTTTTGAGATATCCCTGCTTGACTTAAGGCTGCTCTCTTTCCCAACCCAAGGTACCAGTATAATACTCCCTCCAAAGGAGGGAAATTTGGCACCTCCGCTGCTGCACCATAAAACATATGGAAGTGTACCATAAATAGGAAAGTCTCACAATTGCCAAAAGATAACTACTAAATAAGGAAAAGGCATTCTGTATTGAGCCTAGAGGGATGAAAGCTAGGGACAGACATGATTGCTTGTATTGATTAGGTAATTTTGGAAAACTGCTCAAGATGCACATTTTCCCCAAGACTAAAGGACCTATTGAAAGGATCCATCTCCTGTAGGCTTCTTTCCTTTTCACAGTACCCACTACCACACTTGCTATATTCCCTCAATTTTCCCTCCAATCACATCTGCTGATCTGCAATGTCTATCTCCTCCTGCCTCCTCATCCCTTCTTTTCCCTCCCTTGGTCCACCTCTCCCACCAGTACCTTGCAGTCCCCTGTACATGCTCCATATACCTTCCTGCTGGCATGTGGAGAAAGAGCAGCATCTTAGGGTTAATGCAGACATGCTGACAGGCTTCTACCCAACACAGTGAAAAAGGGCTGAATTTCCTCTGTCCTACTGTGGTGGCAGGAGCCTCTCACCTCTGCAAGCTGTTTACCTCTTTACAGGCCTCACAGGTGCCTGCGGTCTCTCAGACGGTTCCCTGCCCACCATCATACTTTCTTGAAAGATTCCAGCAATTCAAAACAAAGGCCAGTTGCACAGTCTCCATCTCTGTGAAAAACATCCTTAAAAAATTATAATTTTGCAACAGCATTTGGAATTAAAACAATCAAGAATATATTTTAGACTGGGAAGTACAAGAGAGTTTGAAATTTTTTAGGTTACAATTTGAAAGCAGTCTTCTGACACAAGTCGTACAGAATAAGAAATATGGTTTTAAGGTATAGCTTGATAACATTTCTAAATAGCAAGCTATGCACATTGTGGCGGAAGATAGACTCTGATATCTCAGGATGTTCCTTCCAGTTTCCTAAAATTGTGACATTTGCTCTATGATTTAGCATGTTTTTAAACAGTGTCATACAGCACAATTAATGTATAGCTGAAGTGAAGGATTATTCTCTCACAAATAATAAAATAGTAATTACTAGGAGTAGATGTACTCAAAACTGATGAACCCGTGGATCCAGACCTTCAGCAGGGGATGAGGTAGAAGCTCTGCACTTCTTACTAGGAAGACAAAGATCCAGCAGAACGTCCTTTTCAAATAATATTTTGTAGCATCGTGTGAAACTTTTATTTTCCCAGGGTTCAGACTAATTTTCAGCTTTGTTACACCTTGTAAGTGGCAGAGGTATCAGCTGCCACTAACTGCCAACTGCTATTAAAGCCTCAAATTAGTTCAGATATATATCTCTACCGTTCTTTGATTGCATTGGGCTCATACACCTGTCCTGAGGTCAGAGGAGAGATGAAACAGGAAATAGCCAGGAGAAATCAAAAAGATTGAAGGGAAAGTCATAAGAATGACATATTCACGTGTGCTTGGAAATCTTAATAACAAGCAACTGAAATGAATTTCAATACTATCTAAGAGTCCCTCTGCCAGAATTCTCTGTGCCAGAATTAATGGTTTTCCCTAGTTTTCATGCTCCCCTATCTTGCATCCAGGACGACTTTTAAGATTCCTGCTGTCTGTAAGACTTCCAATATTTTTTGTTTGTTTTTATTTTTTAATTTAAAAAACAATCCCACATGCACTTTTGTATATTTTTGTGCCCCTGAATAAAGACTTGAACAACTCTGGAATGGAAATCACTCATAAAGCCTTCTACAAGCCATTTAATCAGCTTTTCTGTAGTTTATGATGTATGCAAAATCAATTAAAACAGTCTCTGATTCATGACTCATTGCTGTCCTCTGTTGTAAATCAACCATTGCAAAGTTTATAGCTAGCTTCTCATCTCATCTAAATTCAAGGTCCAGCTGGGGGGAATAGCAAACATTCTGCTGAGGTTTGTGCTTTCCCCAGTTTTCAAGATCTGTAGAATAGTACGTGTTCACTATTGAAATGGAAATACCAGTTGGAACCACGAGATTGCAGAAAAAACATTAGCATAACTCAGTAGGTGGCATTTTAACTTCTGCACTGATATAAATGAGTGCCCTAACACCGTGCTTCTGAAGATATCAGAACTGGTACTGAACTACTGGAGCTAGTCTTTGACTGAGATGAAGAACTGAGATCAAAAGCCATGTACAGAGTTTAAAATGATCGTATTGTATTATTTAGCTCAGGTACCAATAGAAATAGAGGCTGAAGATTGTGAGATCATGGCATCACCAGAATGCTGTGATACCCAACAAGTGACTGATGCCCATGCTGCCCTGGCTTTATTGTTCATCAGATCCAAGCTGCTTGGATCATCTGCTGATCATCAGATCTGAGATTAGGCTTTTTCCAATCATAGAATAAATTTGCATACAGACTTTGTGGCATTTTTGTAAGATGACGATCTTGTTGAAGGGTTTACAATCACTATGACTATAGCTCATTCATGTAAATGCAAACCATCTTTACAAAGTGTCTTGTTTGCTTTTCCCTGTGCCCTACTGCTTTGTGCTGCTACATACTTTTTCTTCAGTTGTACTTCAATATCTCATGAATTGATTCATTTGTATCTCATGCCTGCTCATTTTACTCGTGTCTGAGATATTAAATTCAACCCTTGCAATCCAAACCACAAAATTTAACATGCAAGTGCAGTGTTCATTTTGTCCCTCATTTTGGTGGGATTTTTTAAGAAATTGCATTTTGGTTAAACGCTTGTAAAAATCTCCCATGCAACCTAGTTTTCACATCAAAATATAAATAAGAATAAACAGAAACCCCCAGGAGGGAGCAAGCAAGCACAGAGCATTCTTAGGTTTTCTTGAGCTTTCAAGTGGGACAGGATTAGACTTACATTTTTTCTCTTCTAAGCTTTTCTAACTTCAAAAAGGTGTCAGTTGAGATACTTACAGCCTTCTATCACTACGAATATTTTCCTGACAATGCAGGATAATTAGACTATAAAGACAAATAAAGTAGCAGAAGTATTTGCAAAGGAATTTTATTTGCTAGGAACTTCATGCTATGGAAAAAAACTGGGCTACCGTACCAAGGAATATATCTGAAAATACAGTACTCAGAGGAGTGATATGTATACAAAGAGCAGATTTGTGGGTCTTCTCCCACTGTCCCTGCTGTTAAGTCTCAGACTGTATGAGTTAATGTTTAGTTCATGTTTTCTGAATTCTCCAAATGAAATCTTCTCCTCTTGTCTCAACATTTCCAAAATCCACACCGGAACTGGCAACATATGGTTGATCTGATAAGAATAAAGATGCAGGAGAGGAGGAAAGCAGGGAAATTGCACAAGGAATTCATGGGGAGATAAGGGAATACAGGCCAGTAAGCACCAAAAGTTAGGCATATCATTATTCAGTTAGAGGATATATTCTGTTACAAGATAATTTACAAAACACTGCACAGACATATTTGCATATCACATTGCACTGACTTCCAAAATTTTAATGACATCCTTTTTATTTTAAAATCTTTTAAACCGGATTTTAAAATAATTTACTCACATATGTACACACATATGTAATGTCAAACGTACAAAACACTTCTTAAAATACCATTTTGGTTGCACAGCCAAATATTGAAGACTTGTGAGATGCCTGAAACATGGCTCCAGGCAGCCCAATTTGCCCTCTTGTGTGACTACACTACACCACAGTTAAATCACAGCAGTTTCTAGGGCTGAAGTTCTCTATGTATACCAATAGCAGATTAAATTCCTATGGAGATCTTTCCAGTCATAAGGCTTGGGAGCCTTTCTAATGAATTTTCTTCAGAAGAATTATGAGTGCTAGTCATGCTGGCATTTTTTCTGAAATCAGTTTAAGTGAAAGTATTATGGGTGCCATTGAACGTTTGTCATTAGCATCAATAATCAACGGTCTTATTAAACAGACTATTTACCTAAGACATTGCTTCTTGTCCAATTTCACAAGTTTGCAATAAGAAGTTTATTGCTAGTGAGATCTTTGAATAATGACATTTAATTTAAAATAATTTTTATCTTGCTGACAATGTTTTGCTATGCAAATGCATGACTCTGGCAAAACATTTAGAGTAGTTTCTGGTTTTGTTTTCAAGAGCTGACAGAATGAGTTCTAGCTCGAACTCAATGATTCCCTGGAAAAGCTAACATAGGAAAGGGCCATACAGAGCGTAGGGTCATTAAAAATCACAGCCATTTTCCTGTTGTTTTTGGAAACTGAAGGGAAAAGTACCTATGAACTGTGAAATTTAATGAATAGTTTAAAATCACTCAGAGTTAGATGGCACCTCTATGGTACAGCGTTACTATTTATCTGCCAGTTCCGTGGGGTCCTGCGAGCTCCCACAGAACCAGGGCAGGTTCAGTAACGTGAGTCAGTAACAAAGAGCTGGGAAGGGAATTTGCTGTGGCCTTTATTCCAACAGGAGAGCTTGTTACAGCTTCACCTATCAAAGGGAGGCTGGCAAATCCAGAGGTACAAGGCTAACACAGGTTTTCCCTGGGCTGGGGGAAAGGTGGGGTCAGGGAACAGGGACCAATGGGAGAGCCCCAGGGGAGGGACAAGGGGCTGAGGCCGGGGAATTTAAACCGGAATACATTAACAGAACCAGCAACCTGGAGGAAGTCCCATGGCAGCCCCAACACACAGGTGTTCACCAATTACCACACTACAGAAAGGTATAGGCTCATCTCATGAAAAGCAAATTGGGAGAGGCACCACAAATTTTGTCTCTTCCCTATCTGTATTCCTATGGTGTGCACAACCTCAGTGGCTCTAGAGGAGGGACATTTCAGACTTGGTAATAGATGGAAGTAGTAGTCCAAAGACCTACCCTGTGCAGTGGAAAGCCTGTCTTTTGAGGGGCACAGAGCTTTGGGGAACAAGTTCAAATGAGGCACTTGCCTGTTTATCCAATCTGAGAGCACCTTGCGGAGCTTTGCGGGTTCATTTAGAGGAAACCTGCATTCAGATGCTTCACCTCTGCACTGGGATCCTCATCCTCCGCGTGAGAAAGCAGTCTTGTGTAACAATACTCCTCCTTTGAAGGACACAGCAAGAGACCAAGTACTGCTCATTGCTTTGTTCTTTAAATCGGGTCACTGGGAGCATGCCAAGAGACATGGACTCTCCCCAGGTACATTTACCTGCTTTTGAAAATCTTTTTCACAAAAATACTCATCCCAGACCCATCTTGGTCCCGCAGACTGTGTCTTTTCAAGTTCTGAAATTATAGCATTGCTTCTGAAAACAAAACTGGTTAAAATTTCAGGCTTCAAGATGCTTATTTTTGCCTTGTTGATTCAGCCATTATACAGGCAATAACCCTAGTTCATTACGAGCCTGAATCATTATTAGTACGAAGCTTTCCTATTTCGGCTTTGCATGGCCTTCAGGCTCTTCAGAAAAGACTTTGTGGTGGTTGCTACTTCTCAGATGAAGTAGGTTCGCTTCCCTTTTGTGAAGGACTTCACACAACCAGACTTCAGCAGCTCTTCACATCGTTTGATGGATTTTAAAGTTTCTGAGTCTAATGGCCCAGTATGCACACACCTCAGTCCTGGAGTAGCTCATTGCAGGCATTCTGGATTTGGTTTCTGTCATATATTATGTCCCCATGACCTCTTAAAAGTGCTTGATAAACCTCTGCAAAAATCTGAAGCGGTTTCATCCCATCGTATGTTAGATCTTACCTAGCCATGCCAGTGGTGATCATATGCTGCAAAGGGAGCACATTCAGAGAGATACCCCATGCCAGGACTGGTGATAGACATCTGTTCCTGGACATTTCTGCTTTTCAATACATGCAAGAGAAGTCTCTTTTTACTTCTGAAAGTAAAGTTGTCTTCCATGTCTGTTGTAAAACGTGCTTCGTACTTCTGTTTCACATGGACAGCCTCAGGCTCCCTGATTTGCCAAGGAAGCAGAGTGCAGCATTAATGTGCTGGAAAGACCTGACTTCTGTGGAGCATGTACCAGACATTTCTCCTGTGCCTTAATGGCTAGCAGTTGAAGCAGTGGTGGCCAGAACCATCACAACACCTTACACTGAAAACTAAGGGAGTAGAATAACCTTTCCACTTTATTGGGAAGCAGTTCATCTTTAGGACTGTTGTATGCAATATCAAATTCAACTATTAGTAGTACATAATTCTTTGAGGTTTAGAACATGGTGTTGTATCACCAGCTGAGCCTTCTCAGGCAGAAGGCAAAAGGTAAGAGGTGCTCTCATATTCCAGGCTAAAAACTGCTGAAATCCTCTCCATCTCCTAAGCTAACCAGAAAAGACACCCCCTTGTGATCTGTCTGGGACATTTCCCCCTGATACTGCAAATGCAAAAACACCCCTGGTCATGTGGAATAAGGACGCATCTTGTTTTGTGCCAGTTTTGGCCAAAATTTAGTAGTATATTTTCTGAGAGAAAACCAG
>VZRS01011881.1:289-14793 GCA_013398055.1 Ifrita kowaldi
AAACCCCTAGAAGCCTGGAGGGGAGGGGAGGGGGGGACCCTGGAAGGGGGAAGCATGGAGAGGGGGGTCACCCAGGAGTTTGGAGAGAGGAATCGCCTTGTAGCCCTGAGAGTGGGGACCCTGTAGAAGGAAGGAGCCTGGAGAGGTGGGGAGCCCTTGGATCCCCGGGATGCTGAAAAGGGAACCCTGAAGACAGGGGACCTCCAGGAGCCTAGAGGAGGGGTACCCTGGAAGTGGGTTGTTATGACCCACCTCTGAAGATTATACTGGTGTTTATCTATCTATCTATCTATCTATCTATCTGTCTACTTTTATGTAGGGTTTTTTTCAGAACAATTTTGGATCCAATGGAAAGGACATAGGCAACCATTTTGGTTGTTATTATCTGTAGAAATACAACAATATAAAAGCATAAGGAAAAGAAATTAAAGAAAAGAAAGGATAAGACTAGAAAGGTATAACCACCTGTGGATCCACACATGGGACTTGATTGTTGCAATTTTGATGTCAGTTGTTGAAGTGATGGTCGCAGTCTTGATTTTTTGGGGGTGGGTGAAGCCCATGAAATACAAACTTCAATGGGTTAATATACACTTGGATTTATGTAGGAAGGCCTATGTACTTCCCCTGGAAGGGGGAGTTTGCACTGTCTGTTACAACACTGTGGATGTGTTGCAACACTGTGGATCATGTGCAGTCCTCTGGTGGAAGGCCCCAGAAATGACTCTGGGGCATTTCAAGGATCTTTGATGGTTTATGACGCCTGTTAAGACATGACAGCTGTCTCTCAGTCATTGTAGTTGAGCTAATTATGCCCCATCAGAAGGGATGAAAACCTTCAGCCCTATGTCTGAGTGTCCCAATGTGTCCCTCAGGGAGGGGGAAGTTTTTACAACTGAACCAGTTCTGTAAAGAATGAAATTGCCCTGATCAAAAGCACTGTCCCACCCTTCTGGATCAGCTTCTTTATAGGCCTCTTCTCTTGTCTGGCTCAAAACCCAACTTCCTGCTAAACAAAGGTTGATTTGTCGTGGTCATCCTCTGGGGCTCACACCCTCTGCACCTGGGCTGTTCCCTTGCACATAATCAGCAAAGACCCCCCCCACCCCTCGCTTTTGCAAGTGGCCAATCGTTTGAGCCATTAACCCAGAACATTCCAGTCTCTCACAGGGGAGACCCTCAGGACCACTGACAGCTCAGAGAGGGGAACCTCAGAGAGGGGGAACCCCTGGGACCCCCAGCAGCCCAGGGAGCAGGGAGCCCTGGGATTCTGAAACAGTGGGGCTATAGAGGGGGGGACCCCCAGCAGCCTGGAGGGGGAGGGGGGAGCATGGAAAGTGGGGAGCCCCAGGATCCCTGTAATGACCCACTGGTAGGGAAGTGATGTTTGTTATAAATTCCCATCAAGCTGAACAAAGACCTGGACACGTGAGGAACTCTGTTTTGTTGTACCCAACACTTCCATGAGTTCTCTGCTCCCACCACAAAATCCTCCAAGGTGCTGGCTTACAAGTCACAGCACAGCTCCACAATGTCCCCAGTCCCACCACACAGTTCATGTGGAGAATGGGATAGAACAGGAGAGGTGTGCTTTGCCCAGGCACAGCCAGGGAAGTAAACAAAAAATATTTCCAGTGCTTCAATCTTGTGTTGGTGCTGTGTCTTGGTTTGAAAGACAGGTGTCTGTGCAGGAAGGCAGGAGCCTCCCCTGAAATGGAAAATACAGCCCCCTTCCCTCCGAATTATTATAATTTTGAAATTAAGGGGCTTTCAGGCAAAGATATGAGGGTTAGGAATAACAGTTCTTTACTAATACATATAACAAGGCAAACAAAACAACAATAACTCCGGCAGTAGCAGGAGACAGAACCACAGACCCAATACCAGTGTCTCTCAGCCGNGCTGCCGTGTGGATGGGCCGAAGCTGGGCAAACAAAAACCAGAAAGAGAGGAGAGAGAGATCAAAAAGAGAGGCAGGAAAAACAGAGAGAAAAAAGAGTGAGTGGGCCTGATCTGCTCCCTTTTCCAGTTCACATGGTGCAGCCTCTTGTGTAAACCAGGCTTTTGGTGGGTTTTGTTCCTTTGGGCACAGCTGTCCCTTCTCCAGTGGGTGAGTCAGGGGGGCTGAGCATGAGTCTTGGGGCAGAGCAGGGAGTTCATGGAATCACAGAGTAGACTGAGTTGGATGGGACCCATCAGTGTCATCAAGTCCAACTCCAGGCCTTGCACAGGATACTCCAACAATCCCACCATGACCTGAGAGCGTTGTTCAAATGCTCCTTGAGCTCAGATGGGCTTGGAGCTGTGACCACTTCCTTGGGGAGCCTGTTCCAATGCCTGACCAACCTCTGGGGTAAAAACCTTTTCCTGATATCTCACCTAAGCCTCCCTGACTCAGCTCCAGCTGTTTCCTCGAGTCCTGTCACTGGTCACAAGAATGAAGAGGTTGGTACCTGCTCCTGTGCTGCCCCTTGGGAGTATGTTGAAGAGCTCAGTGAGGTTTCCCCATAGTTGAAGAGCTCAATGAGGCTTCCCCATAGTCTCCTCTTCTCCAGCTGAACAGACGAAGTGACCTCAGCTGCTCCTCCTAAGACTTCCCGTCCAGACCCTTTCCATCCTTGTGGCCTCCTTTGGATGCTCTCCAATGGCTTCATGTCTTGTTTATGTTTTGGTGCCCAAAATTGCCCCCAGGACTCGAGGTGAGGCTGCCCCAGTGCAAAGCAGAGAAGGACAATCGCCTCCCTGGCCAGGCCTGCGATGCTGGGCCTGATGCCCCCAGGACACGGATGGCCCTCCTGGCTGCCAGGGCACTGCTGACTCAGATCCAGCTGGGTATCAACCAGGACCTCAAGGTCCCTTCCCACAGCTGTTCTCCAGCACCTCATTCCCCAGTCCATACACACAACCAGGAGCACCCTGTCTCAGGTGCAGAATCCTGCACTTGCCCTTGTTAAACTTCACACAATTGGTGATTGCCCATATCTCTGATTTATTGAGGCTTTTTGCAGGGCCTCTCTGCCCTTGCAGGAGTTGATAGCTCCTCCCAATTTAGTGTCGTTGGCAAGCTTTGATAGTATTCATTGGAGTCCTGCCTCCAAGTCTTTTATGAAGATGTTGAAGAGAACTGGGCTGACGATGGATCCCTGTGGAACCCTGTGGAGGGCTGTGAGCTCTTGGCCCAGCAGCCCTCTGTGCTCCCCTGGAGAAGGGATGCCTGAGGCCATAAGGACTCTGAGTTGAGCAACTCACCTTTTAGGTTATGGTGACCAGTGAACTACCCCCAGCATGCTTTGCTTCGCTATGGTAATACCCTGTACCCAGTTGGCTAACTGGTTTTACCCTCCCCCAGCCTTTCCCATAAAAAGAGCCCAAGTCTGCCCTGAAAGCCAGGGGAGGACCTGTCCCTGGCCTTCCCTTCACAGAGCTGCTGGACAATAAAGCTACCTTTCTGTGGAACTGCCATACAGGTCTCCCTGTCTCTCTGTCCCCGTGTTAGCTTCGGGGTATTTCACAAAGAGCTGAATCACAAGAGCTGAAATCACCTGTAGCTGAGAAATCGCTGCACTTGCTGAAATCCCTCGCTGTCCAGGGAGGTTTGCCTTAGCCCCTAGAAGAGCTGTTCTTTGCTGGACACTCTCTCTAGGAAGGCCGTGGCATGCTGGTGCTCAAACGGCATCAGAAAACCCCCTGAGACAGAACCCCACTAGTGACTGGTGCCAGCCTGATTTCACGTGTCACTGTCACCCTGTGTGCCCAAAAGCTAGTTGTTCACCCATCACGTAACACAGTTATCCAGATGTGGGCTGGACAGTTTGTCCAGAAGGATCCTGGGGGAGACAGTATCAAAACCTTTGCTGAAGTCCAAAAAAGATTCCCTCTCCTGGCTTTCCTGGATCAGCCACATGGGTTACCCTGTCTTAGAAGGAAATCAGGTTCAAGAAGCAGGGCTTTCCCCTCATGAAGCTGTGCTGGCGGTGACCAATAACGATGGTGTCCTCCAGGTATTTTTCAATAGCTCTCAGAGGAATCTTTTCCATTATATCATTGGGCACTGAAGTGACACTGACAGGCCTGTAGTTTCCAGGGTCCTCCTTCTTGCCCTTCTTGAAAACTGGGACATTTGCCAGCTTCCAGTCAGTTGGGACCTCTCCAGTTTCCCAAGAGTGCTCAAAAATCATTGAGAGAGGCATTGTGATGACATCAGCAGCTCTGTGAGTATTTATTCTTGTATGACTCCCATCAGACCCCATAGATTTGTAGGGGGATCCAGCTGGATCAGCAGATCCCACACAAGTTCAGGGTCTGCTGGGAGTTGATCATTCTTGATCTCCAGCTCNCCAGCACCTCATTCCCCAGTCCATACACACAACCAGGAGCACCCTGTCTCAGGTGCAGAATCCTGCACTTGCCCTTGTTAAACTTCACACAATTGGTGATTGCCCATATCTCTGATTTATTGAGGCTTTTTGCAGGGCCTCTCTGCCCTTGCAGGAGTTGATAGCTCCTCCCAATTTAGTGTCGTTGGCAAGCTTTGATAGTATTCATTGGAGTCCTGCCTCCAAGTCTTTTATGAAGATGTTGAAGAGAACTGGGCTGACGATGGATCCCTGTGGAACCCTGTGGAGGGCTGTGAGCTCTTGGCCCAGCAGCCCTCTGTGCTCCCCTGGAGAAGGGATGCCTGAGGCCATAAGGACTCTGAGTTGAGCAACTCACCTTTTAGGTTATGGTGACCAGTGAACTACCCCCAGCATGCTTTGCTTCGCTATGGTAATACCCTGTACCCAGTTGGCTAACTGGTTTTACCCTCCCCCAGCCTTTCCCATAAAAAGAGCCCAAGTCTGCCCTGAAAGCCAGGGGAGGACCTGTCCCTGGCCTTCCCTTCACAGAGCTGCTGGACAATAAAGCTACCTTTCTGTGGAACTGCCATACAGGTCTCCCTGTCTCTCTGTCCCCGTGTTAGCTTCGGGGTATTTCACAAAGAGCTGAATCACAAGAGCTGAAATCACCTGTAGCTGAGAAATCGCTGCACTTGCTGAAATCCCTCGCTGTCCAGGGAGGTTTGCCTTAGCCCCTAGAAGAGCTGTTCTTTGCTGGACACTCTCTCTAGGAAGGCCGTGGCATGCTGGTGCTCAAACGGCATCAGAAAACCCCCTGAGACAGAACCCCACTAGTGACTGGTGCCAGCCTGATTTCACGTGTCACTGTCACCCTGTGTGCCCAAAAGCTAGTTGTTCACCCATCACGTAACACAGTTATCCAGATGTGGGCTGGACAGTTTGTCCAGAAGGATCCTGGGGGAGACAGTATCAAAACCTTTGCTGAAGTCCAAAAAAGATTCCCTCTCCTGGCTTTCCTGGATCAGCCACATGGGTTACCCTGTCTTAGAAGGAAATCAGGTTCAAGAAGCAGGGCTTTCCCCTCATGAAGCTGTGCTGGCGGTGACCAATAACGATGGTGTCCTCCAGGTATTTTTCAATAGCTCTCAGAGGAATCTTTTCCATTATATCATTGGGCACTGAAGTGACACTGACAGGCCTGTAGTTTCCAGGGTCCTCCTTCTTGCCCTTCTTGAAAACTGGGACATTTGCCAGCTTCCAGTCAGTTGGGACCTCTCCAGTTTCCCAAGAGTGCTCAAAAATCATTGAGAGAGGTATTGTGATGACATCAGCAGCTCTGTGAGTATTTATTCTTGTATGACTCCCATCAGACCCCATAGATTTGTAGGGGGATCCAGCTGGATCAGCAGATCCCACACAAGTTCAGGGTCTGCTGGGAGTTGATCATTCTTGATCTCCAGCTCAGGGCACTGAGATCCCCGTGGTCTGTCATCCCTATTGAAGACAGTGGCAAAGGTGTATTAAACACATCTGCCTTGTGCATGTCCCTGTTTGTGAGCTGACCATCCTCATCCGGGAACGGGACAGTGTTATTTCTACCCTTCCTTTTGCCATTAATATATTTGAAAACCTTTTTATTGTTCCCTACATTTCTGGCAGCTTCAATTCCAATTGAGTTTTGGCCACACAAATTTTCTCCCTACAGTGTTGTGCAGCGTCTCTGTATTCTTCCTGTGTTACCTGACCTTTCTTCCACTGGGCACACACCTTCCTTTTTTTCCTTATATCCAAGAAGAGATCCCTGTTCAGTCATGCCAGCCTTCTACCTTGCCTACTTGACTTCCAACATTTAGGAATTGCTGCTCCTGTGCCCTTAGAAGGTGATGCAGTGATGGACCCCAGCACCTGCAGAAACATTTTCCCAGGGTACATTACTCATTTGTTCCCTGAACAGCCTGAGGTCTGCTCTCATGGCCAGAGTTGAAGTATTGCTGGCACTTTTCCTCCTGTCAACAGAGATTTTAAACTTGACTGCTCTGTGGTCTCTGTGGCTAAAATGGCCATCAATCTCCATGTTGCTCACAAGATCCTCTCTGTTGACAAGCAGCAGATCCAGGAGGGCATCTTTCCTTGGAAGTGTCCCTTAGTTCCCCAGAGAATAACTCTTCACTATCCTGGGCCTGGCTGGGTGGTCTGTAGTAGACTCCCACAGTGACATCTGCATTATTTGTTGGCCCCTTGATTGTCACCCAGACACTCTCAGCTGTGCTGTTGCCAGATGTGAGCTCCAGACATTCCAGCCCTTCTATTACGTCCAATGCCACCCCATACCTTTCCTGCCCTGCTTCCGAAAGAGCCTTTACCCTTCCGAAAGAGCCTTTAACCATCCAACAGGGTACTCCCATCACAGAGCTGTCTCATCCCACCAGGTTTCACTTATGCCAGTGATGTCAAATCTCTGGCAAAGCTTCCAGCCCATCTTTGTTACTCATGCTGCATGCACTAGTGTAGAAATATTTCAGGTATGGTACATTGTAGCAGGATTGAGGGATCCTATTAGTGCTCCTTTCCTCAAGTTATGGCACTCCATCCCATTGCTCATCACTGGTGAGCCTGGTTTTGTCCCTTTCCCCCTTCTAAGTTCATTCAAAGCTCTGTCAACGAGCCCCACTGCCTCCTGTGCTAGAGCTCTTTTACCTCTCTTGAGAAAGGTGAATCCCGTCAGGTGTCAGTAGACCAGGTGTTGAATAGATCATCCCATGGTCAAATAACCCAATTTTTTCCAATTGCATCAGCCTCACACCCACACTTTGACATGATGGATCTTGCCTATTCCTATCAATATTATTCCTTGTTACCAGAAGGATCTGAGAAATCACTACCTGTGCTCCTGATCCTTCGACCAATTGTCTCAAGGCCTTGAAATCACTTTTGATTTCCCTCAGACTTCTCTTTGTTATTTCTATATATATCTCTGCCAGATTGAAAAACCAATAGCAGATAGTAATCAGAGGGCCTTACTAGACTGGAGAGTTTTTCAGAAATGTCCCTTACTTGAGCCCCTGGAGACTGCAGACTTCCCTGTGAGTTGGGTCCTGTCTGCAAATCAGGCCCTCTGTTCTCCTTAGCAGGGAGTGTCCTATTACAACTACCCTTCTTTTCCTCTTAACAGAGGAGATTGTGATGCAGAGTACAGGTGGTGTTGCTTTAGGAGACTCCTCTATCCCAGAAGCACCTTTGCCCACTTCATCAGTTGTCTGGCCTCCAAGGCCTCTTACTTGTTGTAGAAGGTCCAGGTCTTCAGAAGGGGGAGGAACCTCCCTCCTGGTACATGCCATGACTCTCTTCCAGCCTTCATCTTCAACAGACCCTTGACCTTGCAGGGTTCTGAGTCCATCTGCTTCTCCATGACAACAAAGGTTCAAGTCTCTTGAGAATCTGGAGACTGGAGTGTCTCTGAAAATAACTGGTCAAAGTTGGGCTTCTTGTGTTTAGCCTCTGTTTAGGATTTGGGTGTTTTGTATTCATTCTTTTCTATGCTGTGTGGATCTTCAGGGCCATGCTGAGGATCCCCTCTGAGCAGGGACAGCACAAAGCTATGTGCTTCCCTCACCTGGCTGGTCTCCCTGTTTATCAGCACTTCCATGTTTGTTTACCTGAAGCCCCCCTTCACCTCCACCCCACTGCTGGATCTGGTAGTGTCAGTTTTGTATTCGGTGGTGCCTCCAGCACTGAACCCCCTCATCTACAGCCTGAGGAACCAGAAGCTCAAGGATGCCCTGAAGAAACTTAGGACTGGATGCTTTTCAGCAGCCACAGCCTGCCTGCTGTCCTCTGTCAGTGAGTCCCAGTGCATGTCATGGCAGGTCATGTCTGTCTTTCCTTATTTACAGATTTTTTTCTTCTCCACTTGTGATGTTGTTGTCTTGAAGAAGAAATGTCATTACTCATCCCCTCTTCCTTCAGCATCCACCAAAGTCTCTGTGACCCGGAGACTTTGTGTGAATAGGGAGACTCACATGGTGTTCAAATGAAATAAATTAACCTGCAGCAATTTTTTTTTTTGGTCTTGAGATCCATCCTCAGCAGAGCAGGAATGAACCAGAAATGAGAACAGCTTTCTGGCTGCACCAGCCTTGGAACGGGCCCTGTGCCTGGAGCAGGAGGAGCTCTTTAGGACCACAAGGACTGGGACTTTTGTGCTAGCCTGGGGAGAAGGGATGGCGGGAGAGGCTACAGTGCTCTCAGGATCTGGAAAGGAGAGCAGGGAGCCTCCTTTTCCTTTGGCCAAGCATCTTCCCCCATATGTGGGGCTGAGTTCTCTCTGAGCTCCAGCTGCTGCTGTGCCCTTCAAATGCGCTGAGGCCACAGGGCCACTGCCCAGAGCACCCTGCCCCGAACAGTCATGTGGGGCCAGGCCCTTGCTGCTGGAGAGAGCTCAGAGAAGGTGGGAGAGCTTGGAGGGAGCTGGGCTGGGCTGAAAAGTACTGGGGAGAGAAAACCATCAGTGTCCATCTCACCCTGTGTGACTGTGCAGGGTGAGGACTCACCCCAGGCTTTTGTGGTGCAGAGCCAAGGCTTGTGGAAGGGATCAAAGATTGGAAAGTTCCAGAGAGAGGAGGCTGCTCTGTGCCCTTGGTGGCATGGACAGAGCAGGGAGGGGGCCCAAGACATTTGTCACCCCCCAGCTTCTCACCCCAGCCATTGCCAGGTTTGCAGGTGAGTTTGGCCGTGCCCCAGCTCCATCCTCCTGCGGGGCTCAGGGCCTGTTCCCGGCAATGGCCAGCCCTGCCCAGCCTCTCAGCTGGCCCAGAGGCCGGCAGAGCCCGGGGCAGGGCTGTCTGTGCAGCCCCACAGGTGCCCGACCTGTGCAGGAGCTGGGAGAGGCTGCCCAGCAGGGAGGCCATGGGGGCACAGAGCCCCAGGGCTGCTGTGGCACCACGGCCCAGGGGCCGTTCCCACCCGCAGGGCTCCTGGCCTGGGCTGGGCCTGCACAGGGGCTGTGGGAACATGTGAAGGGACCAGGGATGGGATGTCATAGAACAGGTTACAAACAGGAGCCATGAAAACGCTGCCAGGAGGTGACAGCAATGCCAGCAACAGACAAGGAATTTCTGTGCATTGTCTGTGCTGTGCAGGGCTGCTTCAGAACAGGGAGGGGTATTTATTTAATATCAGCAAACCCTGATACTGATGTTGAGGGATGCAATGGCTTCTTTGCCTGAGTCTTTGCTGAAAAGGTCTCTCAGGTCACTGTGTTTAGTGAAGGGCTTCAAGGAGGAAAGCTTGTATTGGCAGGAACCTTACTGAGGGGAGGAAGGGGTTAAAAGCAGAAGATTTTGCAAGGAAGAAAGAAAAAAAGAGTTGTTTTTGCTCAAAGATGACCTTGCAGCAGAAAGATGCTAATATTCGGCGGGGGAGATTTCACATATTGTGGTTGCTTTGGGTTGTTTTCTGTCTGCTTTGACAAGTGGAATTTCTGCAGAAGGTTACAGGATGTTGTGAAAAAGACCTAAAAAGCATTTCTCACAGGCCTAGGCCTCCTGATGAGAGGGAAGAGAGATAAGACACTCGGAAATTGTGAAAATACAGGCTTGTGAAGGAATGTGCCTGTGATAGGCCCTGTGATATATTAAGGCAGGGAACAGGCTTGGCGTGCATGCTCTTTGCCCCTGCTAGGATGGAATAAGCTTAGGAATGTACGTGTCTCCATTTTGCTAGCGTGGCAATAGAATAAATCTACTCTTTACGCTTCAGCTGTGGATTTTGGCCATCTTGGTTACCTACATATATTCAGTTCACACACTCATGAAATCCCAGAAGGACAAATGCCAGTGTTGGCCCCTGCAATGGCACAGGCTGAAGCTGCCTGGCTGGGAATACTCCTGTGGGAAAGATCTTGGTGGACAGGGAGCTGGGTAGGAGACAGCCGTGTGCCCTGGCAGCAGGGAAGGCCAGGAGCACCCTGGGCTGTGTGACCAGGAGATTAAGGATGTGGATTATCCGGGTTACTATGCCTTGGTTTTGGTTCCTCAACACACAAAAGATGTCTGGAAGCCTGAGCAGGTTTAGTGAAGGACCTCCAAGGTGGGGCTGTAGAACCTTGCCTGTGAGGAGGATGAGGAAGCTGGACTTGGATTGGATCCAGGCACACCCACATTCCCTTCTGAGAAGAAGTTTAGAAAGCCAGGGGGTCCTGGGAATGTTTTGGGGGTGTTGTGGGTCCTTTCTGCACCTTATATCTCAAAAGGAGCTTCTCTAATAAACTGTCTGAAGCTCCCACTCTGCCCGCAACAAGGGGAGCACTGCAGGGGGGCACTGGGGTCACTGGGGACCAGTGATGAACCCTGGGAGAACAGGGCACTCCTTCATGTCTCCCAGTTGCCTCAGTCCAGCTCCCACTTTGAGTGGGGGCTGTGTGGATACCTGTGGTTTTAGGGTATGCCTACAAGCAGCAAGGGTTTGATTGACAGCTGGCATTTATTGGGGGGAGGAAAATGGAGTGGGGAGTGCTGAGGGTGCTGGGGGGTAGATGCTGAGGGTCTCCAGGTGTGGGGTTGTGGGGTTGCTGGCATTGTCCAAATAAGTGCAGTGTGCTGGGTGGCAAGGGTGTTGGGGATGGCCATGTAAGGGGTACTGGGAGTGCTGCGTGTACTGCATGTCCAGATGCTGGTGGTTCTGTATTGGGGGTGCCCAGGTGCAGGGTGCTGGGTGTTATGGAGGTGCTGGGTGCACTGGGTGTCCAGATACTGGGTTCTGGGGTTGCTGGGTGCTGGGAGTGCCCAGGTGCTGGGAGTGCTGGGGGTGCTGAGTGGGTGCAGCTCCCGTGCTCAGATGGAGATGCTGTTCTCCGTCTCCAGGGGGTTCAGGTAGTTGTATCTCAGCTCAGCCAGGTGGTTCCTCTCCTCAATCCGGTCCCGGATCTCCTCCAGCTGCCCTTGGAAGGCCCGGATGAGTTGCCGGGGTTCCGCCTCCGTGAACCACTCCTCGGGGTACTGTCCCAGGAGCCTCTAGAGGGGACAAGGACATGGACCCTTCAGCTTCAAGCCCTTGGTGCCGTTGGGGGGGTTCTCATAGCTGTGGAGCAATGGTGGCCATCCCCCAACCTTGGTGACACCAAAGGTGGTGACATCCACCCTTGTGGACACCTCTTGCAGTTCCCCAGGCCCACAGAGCTGTTTGGGGGGGCACATGGGGACTGTGGGGCCAGACTCACCCTGTCCTTGAGCTGGGAGCTGAGGAGAATGAGGGCCACCAGGATGTTGGCAGTGGTAGCCACCTCGGGGATGGTGTCGAGGAAGTGCTGGAGGAAGGCCTGGCCCTTCTCACAGGGTGGTGGGTGGCGCATGGAGGGTGGGGCGTTGGGGACAAAGGCCCCCAGGTCATACTGCAGGGGGATAGGTCACTGCAGAAAACGTCCCCCCAAAAGAGCAAGGGGATGGGTGGGGACATCCCCCCAAAACCTTGAGGGGACAGGTGGGGGCATTCCCCAGGAGGGAGGAGACAGGTGGGGATATTCTTTGGCACAGAGGGGGCAGATGGGGACATCTCAGCATGGCAAGGGAGATGGAGGGGGACATCTCTTCCAGTATGAAGAGGGGATGGATGGGGACGTCCTTCTGGCATGGGGACACATTGGATGGGGTTGTAGGATGAGGACATCCTTCCAACATGGAGATAGGATGGATGGGGACATCCTTCTGGCATGTAGAGAGGTGTGACATAGACATTGGTTCAGGATGGGGACATCCCACAGAGGAGTGGGAGGGGGACATGTCCCCAGCATGGCTCGAGGACAGCTGGGGATATCCTTTGGGTCCCTGGCCCATGACCCACCTGCCCATTGTTGACGGCCGCATGCTGCGCTGAGCAGGTGAACATTATCATGGTGAGGAACTTGATGAGCTCTGCCACTGTCTGCAGTGAGGACGGAACACCTGAGTGGGGATGGGGACAGCCAAGAGCCTCAGGGATCTGCCTGTCCCCTGCCTCCCCTGGGGACATCCTGTGGCAGCTGCAGGTATGCTACCTGAGGAGGCCCTGCCCAGGAAGCCATTGGTGAAGATGTCCATCACCCAGGCCTGCAGCTCAGTGTCCCCGCTCACTGCTGTATCCCCACCATAGTAGAATGTCACAATGCCGGTGACAAAGCTGCCATAGGGATGAGGTGATTGTGAGATCCTGGACCACTCCAGGACCACCCTCCACCCCCCAAAGCCAGTCTCACCTCTCAATGGCTTCCCAGAGGCTCATCGCATCATCTCGGTAGTGGTAGTTGGGGACATGGGACATGCCACGGTGGCGGATGTCATCAGGGAGGCACAGGGACGTGTAGGTCACTTGCTCCAGGCCTCGCTGCACCACCAGCAGCAGCCCCTCGTAGGTCACCCCTGAACCCTGGGAGGAGGGCCACCCATGGGTGGGGAGGGCAGGAGGTGCCAGGCTTCAGTGTCCCCCAGTGCTCCCAGTATACCCCAGTACTCTGCACTGCTCCTAGGGCACAAGTCCTCCAAGTACACACCCAGTGTCCCCCGTACTCCAATATACCCCAGTGCTCTCCAGTGTCCTCCACCTCATGTTCTCTAGTGTCTCCCAGGTCTCTCATGCTTCCCAGTGTC
Source organism: Ifrita kowaldi (assembly GCA_013398055.1). NCBI lineage: Eukaryota > Metazoa > Chordata > Aves > Passeriformes > Cinclosomatidae > Ifrita > Ifrita kowaldi. Next base: position 13,245 of record VZRS01011881.1, read on the forward strand.
CCCTAGTGCCCCCAGTACACTACAGCACTCCCCAGCAATTCCAGTACAGCCAGTGTTCCCAGTACACCCCAGTACTCCACATTGCTCCCAGTAGCACCCCAGTACTCCCCAGTGTTTCCAGTAGACCCCAGGGCTCTCAGGAGACCCCAGTGCCCCAAACAGAATCCGGTACCTTTAGTGCCCCCAGTAGACCCCAGCACCTCCAAGGCTCCAGTGCCCTCCAGTGGACTCCAGTAGATCCCCAGTGTCCCCAGTACACCCCCATGCCTCCCAATAGCCCAGAGCATTCAGTGGCCCTCAGTGCTCCCAATAGGTCCCAGTGCTTTCAGTCCCCAGGGCTCACCTTGTCAATGAGGCCACCAGGGTTGATGAGAACACTGCGGGCCAAGGTGTTGATGTGCAGTGTGAAGTGGAAGTGGGGCATGAGGAGCTGAGGGGGGAACAAACACCTGGCAGGTGACCAGGGACCCCTCCATGGAGCTGGGGGGGCTGTCAGGTGGGGCATAACTGACCTCAGGTCTGGGGACGGGGGCGCAGCGGGTGGCCCTGAGGGGGGACCTTACCTTGAAGAAGGGGTGACAGGTGGGCAGATGGCGCAAGGTGGCGATGGCGAAGACCTCCCCAAACAGGTGCGTCCTCAGCAAGTGGGTGAGGAGCTGGTGGCTGTAGAAGTCGGCGTTGCGCACCCAGGTCTTAGCCAACAGCCAGTCCCACTCATCATCACTCGGCAGGAAGATGGGGCTGCAGGGTCCTGGCGTTTGGCTGAGCTGTGGGACACCACACGGTGGTCTAGGACCATTGCCACCCTCCTGATGGCAGGGTTTGGACTGGGACATCCTTACCTGGATGGCAATGGGACGCAGAAGTCCATCAGTGCCCTGGTGAAGCAGGCAGAGCGGGGCTGCTACGTACTGCTGGCGTCCATAAATGGTGTCAGCCGGGATGTCCTCCAGCACCTTGTAGTCCACAATGAAGATCCGACCTTCTTGCAGCTCCTTGCCCAGGTCAGTGCCATCCCCCAGTGAGCCAGCAACCATCTCTGGTGTCACCGGGAATTTGGGCGGCAGCGTGGTGCAGCGATGGATGATGATGGGGTTGTTGCCATTGAGGAACTGGGAACCGAAGAAGTCATCTTCTTGCCAGTGCTTGGCCACATACTCGGGGACTAAGGGGACGGTCAGACATCAGCACCCACTTACCCACCCTCCAGGGACATCTTGTGAAACCCTGAGTAATGTGGGGCAAGGGCAGGGGACAACACGCAAGGCACCCACCGATATCCCTGCCCTGTGTCCGGGAGAAGATGGTGCGCATCTCATCCAGACTGTTCCAGGAGGTGCGTCTCAGTAGGAACCCTGACAGAAGGTGGGAGGCCCCTCTACAGGGCAGAGGGGGACCTCAGCACACCCCTTCCGTTCTCTGGCCCCTTTCCCTGCCATCACCCAGGTCCTCCCTGGCCTCAGGGCACTGCTTACTGGAAGATGAGGAAACCAGTGAAGTTGGTGGCCCTGATGCGGGAGAACTGGATGTTTGAGTCGAGTTCAGAGAC
>VZRS01011881.1:18125-41239 GCA_013398055.1 Ifrita kowaldi
CGGAGATGGCTGTGAGGACATTACCCAAGCGATGGCCCCGGGGTTGGCCGTCAGCCTAAAGAGGGGCATTCACCGTGTGCCGTGAGGTTCCCGTGCCCCCGCCCAGGGTCTCCTCAGTCACGAGCATCGCAAGCTGCCACTGGTGGGCAGGAAAGAGCAGCGCCAAGCGCGGGGCCGGAGGCGGCTCTGGGGCCGGGGCCGGGGCTCGGGCCGGGGCTCGGGCCGGGTGGAGCAGCGCGATGGGTCCAGCGCTGGGGCTGGGGGCGGCGAAGGGGGAGTGGGACCCCCGGCACAGGGACGCCCCTGAACCGCCATTCCCGGGAACCGGGACCTCGGAACTGCCATTCCCCGAAACCGTGACCCCCCTGAACGCCACATTCCTGTGCGCTGAGACTCCTCTGCACCCCATTCCCTGGCTCTGGCACCACCCTCCATCCTCTTTCCCAGGCATCCCACCTCTCCCAGCCCCCAGCCTCTCCCAGTTTTTTCCTTGAACCTGGCACCCCCAGGACCCCCATTCCTGCCTCTCCCAGTCCCCAAATCTTCCTTTTCCTCTACACCGGCGACCCCTGATCCCTCCTTCCCGGAGATCTCGCCTCTCCCCACCCCTATCCCCACCTTTCCTTGACCCTGGGATCCTCCTGAACCACAATTCCCGAGCACCAGGACTCTCTGATCCATCATTCCCAGCACAGAACTACCCTGAACCCCCTTTCCCAGCCATCTCGCCTCTCCAGCCCCCAGCCCCTCCTTTTCCTTCATCCTGGGACCACCTGCACCCCCATTCGTGCCTTTTCCAGTCCCCAGCTCCCCCTTTCCTTAACACTGGGGACCTCCTTAGCCCCCCTCCCCAGCTGTCCTGACTCTCCCTAACCCATGACCCCCTTTGCTTAACACTGGGGACCTGTTGAACCTCCCATCCCATCTCTCCCAATCGCTGTACACCCCATTTCCTTGACCTTGGGACTGCTCTGAATCCTCATTCCTGTGCACTGGGACTCCCCTGCACCCCCAGCTCTGGTAGTGGCACCCCCTGCACCAATTTCTCCACACCAGCCCGCCCCGAATCCCCTTATATGGCACCAGGACCCCTTATCCTGCACCCCTTATCCACTAATACTCCCCTGCGCCCCCTTTCCTGGCTATCCCATTGTCACCAGTCCCCAGCCTTCCCCTTTTCCTTGGCTCTGGGACCTGAATCCCCATTCCTGCCTTTACCAGCATCCAGACCCCGTTCTTTTACACTGAGGACCTCAGGGTCATCCATTCCCAGCTATCCCGGGTCTCCCCACCCCCTGACTCCCCTTTCCTTGAAACTAGGGACTACTGGACACCCTTTCCTGGGCACAGGAACCCCCTGGAAACCCCATCCCACCTCTTCAAGACCCTGCACCCCTTTGAAACCATCTTCCCCAGCAACATGGACCCTGTGCATCCCCTTATCCTGCACCCATCTCCCCCTGAATCCCCTTTCCTGACCTTCCAACCTCTCCCCACCCCCAGTTTCCCCTTTCCTTGACTGGGACCCCCAGACCTCCCAAATCCCCACATTCCCCCAGTTCCCCACTCCCTGCATTTCCTGGCATGAGGTTGGGAATGTGGAATGTGGGAAGAGGGAATTTGGGAAAGAGGAATTTGGAAATGTGGAGCAGCAGGATGGGGTTTCTCCTCCCCCTCCTCACCATCCTGTGCTTCCCAGAGCCAGAATCTGGCTGGAATCTCAACGTGGTGTTGGTCACTGTGTCTGTCATTGCTGCCATCATCATCATCCTCATCAGATTCAGCATCAGGGAGCTCGGATGCGGTAACACCCAGGATGGGGTCGGGAAGGCAGCACAGATCCGCCCAGCAGCGTTCTGGGGCTCCTGCACCATGGGGGCTGATCCCACTTTATGTTTTCCATCCTTGTTCAAGCCCCACGAATTCCCAGCCCTGCCCCACAGATCCTATCCCGTCCTCATGGATCCTCATCACAGCCCCATGGATCTCATCTCATTCCCACAGATCCCCCCATTCCCATGGATTTCCCCTAGCCCCCAGGTCCCCCCACTCTCCCCATGTTCTGGTTGTGCTAGACTCGCAGCATTTCCAGGTTGGAAGTGGCTGTGCCAGGGGCACTCACTCATCTGGGTGCGGGAGTCCCAAAGTTCCAGCTCAGTTCTGGCCCTGCTCCAAGGGGGCCCTGTCCAGATACCCCAAAACCAAGAACTGGGGGAGGCCTGGGCCAGGCTTTGACAGTGCCACAAACAGGAAAGGCAGGGAGTGGGAAACTGGGGAGCTTTGGGGGGGGGTCTGAGGAGTCCCAAAGTCAAGGAAAGGAGAGAATAGTGGTGGGAAGAGGTGGGATAGTCAGGAAAGGGGATGCAGGCAGGTATTGGTCCAGGATAAGGGCCTGCAGGGTCTCAAGGGAATCCTAGCATCAAGGAAAAGGGGTGCAGTGACTTGGAGAGGTGGGATGGACAGTCCAGGGGTCCCCAGTGTCTGGGAAAGGAGGGTCACAGGGTGAGGAGGCCTGGAATGGCTGGGGAGGGGAGTTCAGGGGTTCCCTGGTGTGAAGGAAAAGGAGTCTGGGAAAGGTAGGAATGGGGGTCCAGTGAGAGACAAGGAAAAGAGGGGGCTGGGGCCTGGGAGAGGTGGGATGTCTGGGAGAAGTGGGGCAGGAGGGTATTGGTTAAGGATAAGGGCACAGCACCACGACCTGGGTGATGAGAAGGGATAATGAAGAACATATTTTTGTCCTGGCACAGTTCTCTGTGTGAGAGGTGTATCCACATCTTTGGTCCTTGCGAGGCTCTAATGTGCGTGGTGGTACTTCAAGCTGAGAAGGACCATGCAGAGAGCACCGCAATCTGACGGTGCTTTGCAGGTTGTAAAGGAAAGAGGACTGTGCCTTGAATGTGGTGTAAATACAAGTTTCCACAAGTTTTAGGGGCAGGCTCCGGGCAAGCTTGTTGTCCTGGCACAGTTCTCTGTGCGAGACATAGCTGAAAAGTTTTCTGTTTAGATTCAGGCTGCAAGAGAGGCAGAATGTGGTGGTGCATAGCGCTGAGAAGGAAAGAGCATGGCCCAGGCGTGTTTCGGCAGAAGCAGTGAGCTGGGGTGTTTTGCTGCCGGCACAGTGCTCTGTGCAAGAAGCAGACAACTGTTTGCCTCTGGGAGAAGGGAAGCGTGACATGTTACAAAAGGCCAAGAACGAAGCCTCAGAGCACCGGGCTTGTGTGTGTGTCATACAGGCTGCAAGAGGAACGTGGCTGCCACTCACTTGCCTGCCAAATTCAAGTTAGCAGTCGTAAGGGGGAAGTTCAACCGCAGCTACTTGTGCTGCTGCTACCTATTCCTCTTCCAGCCCTCTGTGGAAACAATTGCACTTTGCTTTTGGCTCCAAGATGCAGAGAACACAACTGTAGATGCAGTGGAGAAGGGAAGTACAGAGTTCACCAGTGAGTTTGACGTGGTTTACATGCAGCAAGGAGAAGGTGCAGCCCAGCACTGGCTTTTACTTCTAGAGCCTATTTGGTGGGAGCAGCTGCTGGATGTTGGCAACAGAGCTGCGAGAGTGAAAAATTTGATGGTCCATGTATGTGATAAGGAAGGTACGTAGTCCCACTATGCTGTGCGCAAGTTAAACGCTACTAGGAGAAGGATGTTTTTTAGAAACGTCCCTTGACCTGACATTTCCTTCTCTGGGAGTTACAGCTGCTTGGACTCGATGACAGTGAAGGTGTGTGAAAGTGATTCTGCTGCGAATATCAGGTTTCACAGGGAAGAGGGAAGGTCAGCAAATGCTTTCTGTTCTGGCACATCTTTCCGTCTAAACTGCAGCTGGAAATGCTTTGCTGTAGTGATGGACTCTGCTACCTTGAGAGAATGTGATGATGCTATATGTATAGTTGAGAAGGAAAGTGCGAACCGCTAGTGTGTTTCGTCTAGTTTAGTCCCCTGCAAAGGGACTATGAAGGCAAGCACTGGCTTTTTGTTCTAGGACTTTTACTTTGGGAGCAGCTGCTGGACGTTTTGAAAGGGTTTGCAGTCTGTGAGAGTGAGAGGTACATAGATGGTACATGGAGCTTGAGGAAAAGTGCATATCTCCAGGGAGTTTGATGCAGTTCAGTGGGTGCAAGTTACGTGTTGAGCAGCTGATCACACAGAAAAGGTCCTAAAAGGAAGAGGCCGTGCTGGAGTTGCCTTTTCTTTTGCAGCCTGTAAACTGCACAGCCAACAGTGAAACTATTCCTCTTCCTTCGCCACTAGATGCAGACTCACACTCTGTCAGTCTCCAAGAGTCAGGATACACAGCGGAGCTCTTCCACGAGCTGCTCTCACACAAAGAGGCCAAGGCCAGAAAAGTGCTTGGCTTTTTCCTGGGTACTGTCAACGATCATCAAAACAACCACACGACGGCGCTGTGGACTTGCAAAAGCAGGAAACGCACCTCGCCCCGATCGAAACCACCCCAAGGGCAGAGCCAGGTTTGAAACGTCCCTGCTCTCAAATCAACGGTGACAGGACAAAAAGATTTTGGTGATCTTCCTCTTCCAAGTGCAAACTCTTCTTTGCAACAGTCTCAAACGACAACGAACTCCTTTGCCCTAACAATTCTTCTCACTCTCACCAAGTCTGGCCACAAACTTGAAAACATCTGGCAGAAACAGAGCTCACGGAAGTGCCAGCTGAGAAAGCTCTTGCTACCTACAGCTTCAAATGCACCCATCAAACTCCCAGCATACCTCTGCTATCAGCACTTTCCTTCTCAGCTCTAATTACCATCCTTAAGACTTCATTCCCACAGAGTCAGGGTACAAGAGAGAATGGCACCGGGGACTGCTGACACACTAAAGCTACCAGGACAAAAAGCTCAACAGCTTGGTGTTTGCATTCCCACTGACAGTTCAACAACTCTAACCCAGATGTCAGGAAAATTAATCCACAAACAGCAGAGGTTTATGTCCAAAAAGGAGACAGAGGAGTCCTGTTACTTTATTTGAATAAAGGGAGAGACCATGGGGCATTTTCCCTGGGGTCTCTCAAATTTTTGGAGGGCACAGCCTCCTATTTATCCCAATTTCCTGGCTGCATTTCCCTCTCTTTCCCCATTGGCTGAGGTACTTGAGAGGTACAGACTTCTTGAAACGCCTAATACCTAAGACTCCCTTCTAATGTATAACCCCCCTTTATTTTTTAAATTCTTATGGAATTTATGGCTCTTCCCATTGTTTCTTTCATCTCTCAATATCCAGTTACATTTATCAGCAGACCTACAGTTTGCTTGTAAAGACAAATCTCTTTGTTTCCGTTCATCAATCAGTGGAATCCTTCCCATTGTTTCTTTATCTTTCAGTGCTAGTTTTATCTACCAGCGGGCCCACAGCTTGTTTGTAAAGACAAGTCACTCATTCCTTTCAATCCCTCCACTTTTATTTTTTTCATAATTGTCATTACAAACTTTAGTTATTATTGACTTAATTTTCTGTTCCTGGGTCTTTTTTGGTTTTGCAATTATTTGCAGTGACATCATTTTCTGTCCTTTTGTAGCCGTCTCTGGATCAGTAGGCATGGCTACTACCTGCATCCCTTTGATCACATGTAGAATAAGTTGCACTAAGTAACAGATCACGCATGGTAAAAAGATTAGAGTTGCTACAGCACATAAGAGGAAAAAAAGCATTTGTTTAACCCATAGTCCACCAGGTAACCACAAAAACATGTCCCATTCCCATCCTTTCCATGTTTGGACCAGTACATGAGCTAACTTTCTTATTCTNAGTTTAGTCCCCTGCAAAGGGACTATGAAGGCAAGCACTGTCTTTTTGTTCTAGGACTTTTACTTTGGGAGCAGCTGCTGGACGTTTTGAAAGGGTTTGCAGTCTGTGAGAGTGAGAGGTACATAGATGGTACATGGAGCTTGAGGAAAAGTGCATATCTCCAGGGAGTTTGATGCAGTTCAGTGGGTGCAAGTTACGTGTTGAGCAGCTGATCACACAGAAAAGGTCCTAAAAGGAAGAGGCCGTGCTGGAGTTGCCTTTTCTTTTGCAGCCTGTAAACTGCACAGCCAACAGTGAAACTATTCCTCTTCCTTCGCCACTAGATGCAGACTCACACTCTGTCAGTCTCCAAGAGTCAGGATACACAGCGGAGCTCTTCCACGAGCTGCTCTCACACAAAGAGGCCAAGGCCAGAAAAGTGCTTGGCTTTTTCCTGGGTACTGTCAACGATCATCAAAACAACCACACGACGGCGCTGTGGACTTGCAAAAGCAGGAAACGCACCTCGCCCCGATCGAAACCACCCCAAGGGCAGAGCCAGGTTTGAAACGTCCCTGCTCTCAAATCAACGGTGACAGGACAAAAAGATTTCGGTGATCTTCCTCTTCCAAGTGCAAACTCTTCTTTGCAACAGTCTCAAACGACAACACGAACTCCTTTGCCCTAACAATTCTTCTCACTCTCACCAAGTCTGGCCACAAACTTGAAAACATCTGGCAGAAACAGAGCTCACGGAAGTGCCAGCTGAGAAAGCTCTTGCTACCTACAGCTTCAAATGCACCCATCAAACTCCCAGCATACCTCTGCTATCAGCACTTTCCTTCTCAGCTCTAATTACCATCCTTAAGACTTCATTCCCACAGAGTCAGGGTACAAGAGAGAATGGCACCGGGGACTGCTGACACACTAAAGCTACCAGGACAAAAAGCTCAACAGCTTGGTGTTTGCATTCCCACTGACAGTTCAACAACTCTAACCCAGATGTCAGGAAAATTAATCCACAAACAGCAGAGGTTTATGTCCAAAAAGGAGACAGAGGAGACCTGTTACTTTATTTGAATAAAGGGAGAGACCATGGGGCATTTTCCCTGGGGTCTCTCAAATTTTTGGAGGGCACAGCCTCCTATTTATCCCAATTTCCTGGCTGCATTTCCCTCTCTTTCCCCATTGGCTGAGGTACTTGAGAGGTACAGACTTCTTGAAACGCCTAATACCTAAGACTCCCTTCTAATGTATAACCCCCCTTTATTTTTTAAATTCTTATGGAATTTATGGCTCTTCCCATTGTTTCTTTCATCTCTCAATATCCAGTTACATTTATCAGCAGACCTACAGTTTGCTTGTAAAGACAAATCTCTTTGTTTCCGTTCATCAATCAGTGGAATCCTTCCCATTGTTTCTTTATCTTTCAGTGCTAGTTTTATCTACCAGCGGGCCCACAGCTTGTTTGTAAAGACAAGTCACTCATTCCTTTCAATCCCTCCACTTTTATTTTTTTCATAATTGTCATTACAAACTTTAGTTATTATTGACTTAATTTTCTGTTCCTGGGTCTTTTTTGGTTTTGCAATTATTTGCAGTGACATCATTTTCTGTCCTTTTGTAGCCGTCTCTGGATCAGTAGGCATGGCTACTACCTGCATCCCTTTGATCACATGTAGAATAAGTTGCACTAAGTAACAGATCACGCATGGTAAAAAGATTAGAGTTGCTACAGCACATAAGAGGAAAAAAAGCATTTGTTTAACCCATAGTCCACCAGGTAACCACAAAAACATGTCCCATTCCCATCCTTTCCATGTTTGGACCAGTACATGAGCTAACTTTCTTATTCTTTTTGTTATTGGTTTCACTACTTTTCCCTTGCCGTCTATATACAAACAACAGTTTGAGTAATTTAATTTTCTACATACTCCCCCTTCTTCTGCTAATAGATAAACCAAAAGATAAAGTCCAGTCATAAACACTTATCCCCACGTTTACACCTCCCATTCTGTTTAGAGAAAAAATGCCTCTTTCAGAAGACTGAAGTCACCATGGACTTTATTCTTCACTCCAAAATCCTGTTCCATTATGGACCTCACTCAGGGTGCTGACCCACCATTTAGGTTTGACTGGGCTGGCTATCCATGGCCAGTTTTCAGATCCTCCTAGCCCACCACAGACCCAACAATTGCTAAGGTTAAAGCTTTTTGCTACTTCTTCTCCTAAGACTAAAAAATTATTTTCCCACCTCTGGCCCAAACCTAACTGACCCTATAAAGGTAAGATTATTAAGAGAATCATTCTAGTGGTGTAATCTAATCTCCTAACCTAATTTTCAGTTTCACATTGTCTTCCACACCACCTGTGGCAAGTAAAGGCACGGAAACAGCTTAACATAAAGAAAACAGTGAGAGTAGGGATTAGCCCCCCCAGTGATTGGAGATCAGAAGGAGGGACGCCCATACAGACTATTTCAGCAGACAGTCTGTGGGTAGGCACACGAGGTTTCCCCTGATGTCGACACACTGGCTACTACTCCAGTCCACTCGTGCGGAGTGTCAGTCATGGCCTTCCGTCCTTCTCCTCCAGCTGAGACGTCGAAATGTCTGGGGCCTCAGAGACCTTGACCCGAGTGTGATGGGTCCACCTGTGTTCAATTGTCTTGACGGCTGTTTCTGTGGTCAGTAACACCTGGAAAAGTCCACGCCACTTCACCACCAGTGGTGCTTCTTTTCCACTCCTGAGCTAGGACCCAATCTCCTGGTTGGATGTTTTGAACAGCCAAGTCCAAAGGCAGGGTCTGTGCCAGCTGAACTTCCTGTCAATGAGATTTCACAAGGGACAGTATCCAGCCCACATATTGTTTTAAATATACATACCCTCCCACTGGGTTGAGAGTTACAAGGGTAAGGAATTCCAAACATCAGTTCAAAGGGAGATAGTTGAATATCTCCCCTGGGTCTTGCCGTTATTCTTGCTAAAGCCAGTGGTAAGAGCCGTAGCCATGGCATCTTGGTTTCTATCACCAGCTTCAAAAGGTGTTCCTTTATTTCCCCATTCATCCTTTCAACCCTGTCCGAGCTCTGGGGGTGCCAGGGGGTATGGAGGTTCCATTGTATTCCTAAAGCAGTCATAACCCCTTGAAGAATTTTTCCTGTAAAATGAGTTCCCCTATCTGAGTCCATTGCTTCCACAATCCCATATCTTGGAATTATTTGTTCTAAAAATACTTTAATAACTGATCCTCTAGTTGCTGAAACAGCTGGAAATGCTTCTGGTCACCCTGTTAACTGACGTGCTAATACCAGAAGATATTTAAATCTTGCTACTTGAGGCATTTCAGTAAAATCCACCTGGCATCTCTGGAAGGGATGTACAGCCCAAGGCCTCCCTCCCCTGGCAATTTTCTTTGTAACCCTGTTATTGATTTTAGCACAAATCAAACAACCCTCAATAGCTCGCTTTGCCAGAGTAAAAAGACCCACAGCAGCATACGTTTTGAGGAAGGCTTCTGCCAGTCCTCCGGAGTCCCAATGACTCCCATCATGAAGTTGTTTTAATAACTGTAAGGCCAGAGCTATTGGTATACACTAGTTACCATCCCTTATAACCAATTATCCCCTCTTTCCTCTGCCCCACTCTTTTTAATTATCTCAAGTTCCTCTTATGGAAAAGACAGCTTCTCTGACAGCAGTGCCATTACTGTGATCAAGGGGAGGATCTTAGAGATTTCTGGGAACAGTGCAGCTTTCTGAGCCTCTTCATCAGCCAGTCAGTTACCTATTGCTTCCTCTGAACACTCTGCCTGATGTCCCCTGATGTGTATAATTGCCACCCTTTTTGGTAAATTCACCACCTCCAACAGGCGAGAGATTAGGTTCTCATGAGCTAATGTTTTTCCCCTGCAAGTTAATGAACTTCTTTCTTCCCATAATTTCCCAAGTGCATGTATCACCCCATATGCATATTTAGAATCAGTAAAAACATTCACTATCTTGTCCCAATATAATTCACAGGCTCGCACAAGTGCACACAGTTCTGCTGTGTGAGCTGACCACGTGGGTGGTTGACAGTGGACACGAAAGACTGACAGTGAAGATGGTGGCAAGCATCAGCACTTTATCGCAAAAACCTGGCCTTTTTAAGCACTTAGCCAATTATCTGTTTACATCGTTTTAAAGCATAACAGGCATAATTCAACCAACCACCATACACCATGATGTAAGCAGGTGATGGTCAAGCAGCATGTTTTTCTACCCCTAATTCAGCTATGTCTCTTTCCCACAGTCCGTCGCTACTTAGCTGAAGTAACAGGCCTGAGCCATGATTTTACAAAGGTAACAAGGCCTTCATTTTATAAGGTTTTATCTATACACCACATCTCCCACTTTCTTTGATTTTTATGGCAAGGGTTCATGTACCCTAATGCCAAAACAGTCTGCACCTGTAAAGCCATTATCCTAAGACTGTTACTGGTCATCTGCTGGTCACAGGATAAGGTACATGAAATACAGATCGCAATCAATAAAAACCCATCAAGAACAATCATACCAGTTACAAAGAGATCCACAGCATAGGAAAACAAAAAGATAGTGTCCAATGTTCCCAGAGAGAGAGCTTCTTCTTCTTCCGCACTAGGAAGTAAATGGCTGTTGTTTCAAAGCTCATATGGCTGGGGTTCAGGGGCCGTGCTGTTTAGGCAGGAGGGAGTCCGTTAGTTGGAAATGCTGACTTTAACATTACCAAACGTCTTTCTGGAAGCATGGAACAGGGAATAGCTGAAGAAGGTCAGCAGGAACACAACAGCATGATGGCAGCTGCAGTGGGACGCAAGGCCTCTGTTGGCAGGCTGCCTCTGTAAGCTTCCAGGCACAGCCATGTTCCTGGCAGTCCTATTCCTGCTCCTGCCTTGGCCACGAGGGCTGGATGGTGATTAGGTCATTTTTCCTCTCACTGGGTCTCATTTTCTCTGAGGCAATCAATCTTTGTCTAGTCGAGCAGGTAACCACTTTAGACCTGTTGGCAATAAAACACATGCGTACATTCTCCCCTAGGTTAGTAAATCAGCTAGGCCTTGCCATTGCACACCCAATTGTGGATTCTTATGTAAAACCTTATAGAAATTGGTTCCACACATGCAAATCTTCAGACTCGTATCTCTCTGCTGGGGATGAAAATTAATGATCTGCTTTCAAAAACTTTAGTGTAAATACTGTATTATCTAAATGTTCCTGAGGAGGCATATTCCCCCTTCTTTGGTTTTGTTTTTTTTTTGTTGATAACACACGTGTCACTTGCTATGAACATGAAAGCAGCATAAAAGCAAGACAATATATGTAATAAAAAAATAAACTCACACTGAGCAAAAATCAGCAAGGTTAATACATGTAATCCACAGCACACGACAAAAGGATAGTGATTTAGAACGATACACCCTCAATTGCCTAAATACTGTACCATCACCCAGAGTCTGCAGTAGCTGGTGAGCCCCAGTTCACGATGAGGACCTGGAGAAACCTTCCTGGGCAAGGCTTCCAAGTGTACTTTGAAAGGGGGTCCAGCTGTTATAAGTCCAAATTGGCAAGTCAAAGTGACCTGATTACATGTTTAGTGTAGAAACACCTAGGTCTGTTCTGGCCAGGGCTTGGCCAGAAGGGTTTCCCTAACATATCCTACAAACAAGCCTTTATTAATAGCAGCAAGGAAAGTTTCCTAAAAAGATACATCTTGCAGATGGCTACACAATGGTATGTGAAAGTCTGTAAAGCAGCTGGCTTTGTCATTTATCTTTAGCTATGTAGTCAGTTGGTACCATGAACAAACTGCAAACAACCAAAGAAATGCATATGTGTAACATCAAACAATATGTTATGGATAATGCCCTTTATAAAAAGTGAATTCATGGTATGACATTAAGAACATATTCAGAATCATTAATACAGCAACAGCAACTGATCTAAGAAATCGAGAGCATATTTCTCCACACATCTATGTATGTATGACAATAAAGCAAAATAAAAACAAGAAAGAAAGCACTAAACAGCTTACAATCAATAATATCCATAACCTGGAATTGTTGCTCATCCTTCTCTGCTACCTATGAAAGATAAAACAGCAAATATTTTTACGAGTAATGATCTTAATTGACAATGCAGAGCACTTATNACTCGTATCTCTCTGCTGGGGATGAAAATTAATGATCTGCTTTCAAAAACTTTAGTGTAAATACTGTATTATCTAAATGTTCCTGAGGAGGCATATTCCCCCTTCTTTGGTTTTGTTTTTTTTTTGTTGATAACACACGTGTCACTTGCTATGAACATGAAAGCAGCATAAAAGCAAGACAATATATGTAATAAAAAAATAAACTCACACTGAGCAAAAATCAGCAAGGTTAATACATGTAATCCACAGCACACGACAAAAGGATAGTGATTTAGAACGATACACCCTCAATTGCCTAAATACTGTACCATCACCCAGAGTCTGCAGTAGCTGGTGAGCCCCAGTTCACGATGAGGACCTGGAGAAACCTTCCTGGGCAAGGCTTCCAAGTGTACTTTGAAAGGGGGTCCAGCTGTTATAAGTCCAAATTGGCAAGTCAAAGTGACCTGATTACATGTTTAGTGTAGAAACACCTAGGTCTGTTCTGGCCAGGGCTTGGCCAGAAGGGTTTCCCTAACATATCCTACAAACAAGCCTTTATTAATAGCAGCAAGGAAAGTTTCCTAAAAAGATACATCTTGCAGATGGCTACACAATGGTATGTGAAAGTCTGTAAAGCAGCTGGCTTTGTCATTTATCTTTAGCTATGTAGTCAGTTGGTACCATGAACAAACTGCAAACAACCAAAGAAATGCATATGTGTAACATCAAACAATATGTTATGGATAATGCCCTTTATAAAAAGTGAATTCATGGTATGACATTAAGAACATATTCAGAATCATTAATACAGCAACAGCAACTGATCTAAGAAATCGAGAGCATATTTCTCCACACATCTATGTATGTATGACAATAAAGCAAAATAAAAACAAGAAAGAAAGCACTAAACAGCTTACAATCAATAATATCCATAACCTGGAATTGTTGCTCATCCTTCTCTGCTACCTATGAAAGATAAAACAGCAAATATTTTTACGAGTAATGATCTTAATTGACAATGCAGAGCACTTATACCCATCGAATTTTAACTTCACTCAAACTTAACGTCACTTGAACATAACAGAAAGTAAACTGAACAGAACTTAAAGCTAACATCACTGAAACTGAACAAAAATTAATCTGAATAAAACTTAACAGAAATTAAAATAACAGAACTTAAACTGAACACACTTAAACTTGAAACTTAATAGCACTTAAACTTGTCAGAAATTAAACTCAACAGAACTTAAGCCTAACAGAACTTAAATCTAACAGAACCTAATCTTAACAGAACCAAAATGTAACAGAACTTCAAATTAACAGAACTTAAACCTCACATCACTTAAATTTACAGAACTTATACTTAACGGAACTTAAAATTAACATCACTTAAATTTAACAAAACTAAAGTCAGAGTTGAGAGCGCTCCTTTAAAAGTTTCAGATACAACAGAATTTAACTGATCTTGACTCCATTGTTACAAGAAAGCTACCAAAAATTTGTCATACAACAGTTACACATCAATGAACAATAAGCAAGCAAACAACTGATTCATAAATGAAATAGCAGCAACATGGATTTACTGGAGAGATTATAAAGGTGTGGCAAATACACTGTGATTTTGCATAATTTAGTTGTGAGAATAGCTCATGGTAGCTATAAACATTATTGAAAATATCTGTTCACAGTTAGGACTTTTCTGGTATAAGCACAAGTTTAAAGGATTTTCCAATTTGCAGCTGTGCCCCCAAAAAATGACAACATTGTATGTCTTTCAGTAGTTTTCAGGCATAAGCTTAAGTTTGCTAGGGTCTTTTACGGTGCAGCTTTACTCAGAAAAATTATAACAGTGTATGTATTGGCAAATTGGACTTAAAATCTGCTCAGTTTGCAGATGGTAAGACAGCCTTTTGTGATTGTCAGTACAATAGATTTGATCTTGGACTATTAAAGGTAAATGGGATATGAATACTTAACTATAAAATACCGAGGACCTAGTCATATAATACTGCCCTGAGTTTTGCACATGTAACTCTGTTAGTTCAGTGGGTGTGTAAGACTGATACGTATACATAAACGGCTACAAGGCCATGGTTTCAGATAATTCTAAAGGAGTATGCTACTGTTTACTCCACTGTGATCCTTTTTCCATAAGAACAGAGAATATTAGAAACTCAGCCACTGAGCAGATAACGCATACTTATTGGGCAAGTCTGTTTTGTACGGTGGTGTCACTTGTAGTCAATCTTCTGGTCCATCACTGTACTTAAACTGTTTTAATATCAAGTCCAATTTAAATTTATAAATGGAAAGGAAGAATAACTGCATTTGAACCACTAAATCGCTGTACCAATTTGAAAAGCTGTCACATGTTCATGGCAGAATATTCACAATAAAATTATTTTATGAAAGCTGTGGGGCAAAAAAGCAAGTGAAGTGGTAAAGCTAGCACAATTCTGCCTGCCTTTACAGTGGGGAGTCATGAGGCAACTATATCTTTAACTGGAATAGCTCCTGAAGATAACATTGATGGGGGAGTGAGGAAAGGAATGCTCAATTGATGAGTGGCTAAACTTACCATGGGCCTCACCCACCTAATTGCTCCCAGTAACTCTTGAAAATCATTTGAGGTTTTGACATCAGGCTTTAGAGTTAAGTGCTGAGGGACTGTATAAAGATAAGTTATGCTCTGAGGGCACCGAGACTGTAAATATTTTTCCAAGTATACAAGTGTCTAATTTTTGTGGTAACAGCTAACATCATTGTAACTGAGCAAAGAATCAGTATTAATTCAGTCCAGTTAGACATTTTAAAATCAAAATTCTTAGAAAGGCAGTATACATCTTACATGACAAGTTGTACCAATCTGCAATATATAGGCATTTCTGTGGAAGAATTTTGGACCTTGCGAAACAGCCTCAAAGCAAGAAATTACCTAATTCTACTGGCATGAAGAAGGACACTACATTCATACTGCTAGCCTCGAATCTTTCCAACGAACAATCCCATCAGAACCCACAGCCCACTGATAATACAAAGCTATTTTTAACAAAAGCCAAAAATGTTCCTGAGATGCAGTAAAACGTATTTTTTAACACAAGTAATTTGCATTCATAAAGACACTCAGTGAGTTTAGGACAAATTCAGTGTTTCCCAAAAGCTCAAAATGAGATAGAAATTTTCCTAACTATGAAATAGAATGTAAACATACAGTCTTCTTGTAGGTTACTTTATCTCTTCACTTCCAAGTAGCTCTTGGCAAGGAGGGCTGTGTAGCCCACAGAGTCTGGGAGGCCCAGAAAAGGGGGGGCCCCTGTCACATGGGTAGCCTTCCTAGCAGTCCCTGGAGCAGATATGCACAGGAGTTTTTTAACATCAAAGCCGTTCTCATTTAGGAAACAGTTACAAGGTTTTTTAACTCATAATGAAAGTTGCTCTGATGTGGAGAATGTGCTGCAATATCTTTAACCTGCGCCCACACTCCCGGGATGCATCCCCACACCCAGGATACTCACAGTCTTGTGGTTTTTCGTCCAGTGAACACCATGGACCTAACCTCATAGGCTGTGCCGGCGTCTTGCTCTCCGTTGAATTGTGGTCCGCAAAAAAATCCCCTGTCATTGTAGCAGGGTCTGAGCTCTACTTCCTGCTTGCAGTTGAGGGGTCCAGGGTCATAAGGGTGAGTTGCAGTCCATCTCCTCATTGCAATCTGATATCCCATTGTTCGGACCCGTGGGGCTTCCTTGCCGGTCGCAGTCCTCCTCCTCACTGTAGCCGAGATCCTGTTGTTCGAGCACCAGATGTTGCGATAAGGAGCAATGCAGAGTCTCCCTTTGTAGCTGGCTCCCATAATGCTTGCCCTGCTTCCTCCCACGTTTTGACAAAAGAGACAGTCTGTGCATCCGCTCTCACCCTGTTTCTTCTGCACCAAATGAGCAAGGTTCATAGTGCTCGCTCCTCATATTTGATACCTCTCTTCTGTAATATTTGCAGCAGAATGTTCAAAATAGATTTTTCTTCTGCTGATATTTGAGCCCCCATGTCTGTGTTCCCAGTCACTCACCTGGGGTCAGGTGTCTCTTTCTGCTTTCGTAGATCATCCAAACTTTCAGGCTCTCTCCACCTTGTACTGCTAGACTGGGCTCCACCGCCGGGGCTCTCAGGTCCACAGTCGCGACCCTATCACGTTGGGGTCACCATTTGACAGTGGACACAAAAGACTGACAGTGAAGATGGTGGCAAACATCAGCACTTTATCGCAGAAACCCAGCCTTTTTAAGCACTTAGCCAATTATCTATTTACATAGTTTTAAAGCATAACAAGCATAATTCAACCAACCACCATACACCATGACGTAAGCAGGTGATGGTCAAGCAGCATGTTTTTCTACCCCTAATTCAGCTATGTCTCTTTCCTACAGTCCTTCTCTACTTAGCCAAAGTAAGAGGCCTGAGCCATGATTTTACGAAGGTAACAAGGCCTTCATTTTATAAGGTTTTACCTTAACACCACAGGTGGTAACCTCCTTCCTTCCTTTAATTCCCTTCCATTAACGATAGCGTATCCTGTGAATCACTTCCCTTCTATCACTCCTGAAGACCCATCAATAAACACATTTTTTCCCTCAGGCCAGGGAGTGTCTCATAAGTCTTCCCTAGCCCAGGTCTGGAGATCTATCACCTGAATGCAGTCACGGGCTTCTTGCTGGCCCCCCCCTCTCCAGGGCTGTTCAAACAGGAGGCTGGATTAAACCCTTTCCCACTTTTCAATTTTAAGTCCTCCTGTTCCATTAAACAAGATTCATAGCGTAATAACTGAGCGCTGGTCATCCACTTAGAAGCTCCCTCAGTTATTAAAGCTTTAACCTGATGTGAAATTTTAACAATCAGATACCCTCCCCTGCGGCGATTGAGAGACGGGACAGAGCTTGATGCAAGTGAAAGCCCAATTTATTATTTCTACAACATGGCTTATATACCCTTATAGCCTTTAAACAAAACTTTCCATTGCCTTAGTAAAGAACAGAATGTTTATGTTTCCTAGCAACATTAATTAACTTTGCCTTGCATGATTTCTCTAAAGCAGGGCACAGTGTAATATATGACATTCCTTTTACTCAATCATTCAAAGACCTATCTGCCGCTCCCATGGCTTCTGGCCCACTAAGGCCAAGATGTCCATAACTGCGGTACTTTCCACTCGGCTTCCCAACGGCCCCTCTACATCTCCCCCTTTCTGTTGGACTATTAAAATTCTTTTCATAGCCTTGTTTAACAACTTTTGAACACACTGCAAAAAACAAGGCAAGCAAACCATTAAAAGCAGCAACATACTGAAAACATAAATTCCTATTTTTAACAAACTTCTAAGCCAGCCAGTAAGCCTGCACCTTCCAAACAGTTGCTCAAACCAATCTCCATTGCTAACAACTTTCAATTTAGTGACACTGCTTTGGAGGGCTTGAATGCTGGCATGAATAGACTGAGAATGATCAGACAAATTCATGCAGCATAGGCCTTCAAACTCTTCACAATCATGTCCATGCACTAAAAACAAAAAATCAATTGCAGATTTATTCTGCAGCATTGCATGTCTTATACTAGCAACATCCATTAATAAGCCTGATAAAGCAGAGCTAGTAGCATTGGTTTGTTTTTCCAGCCAACAGACAAGCTTATTTGAAGTGGCTAAGGCATGTGCCGTTCCAATAGAGGGGATAATTGAAGCAATAATTCGTGTTCCTGTGCTCCATGACTCTACAGCATCGTTACAATCTGGAGCATACATATGTGCGCTACGTTTTGTTCCTATTCGGTTTTTCAAAGATGTCAAATTCATCCGTGAGTGATGAAGCATGGTTAATCACCCAAAAGTGCAAGGGCCTCCTATTGCCTTCCCTGGTAACCCTTTTCCAGGCTCTGTTTCTGCATATTAAGAATATGTTCTCTAATAACTCTATAGCATCTGTTCCTGGGGTGACCTGCTGCGGTGCAGTGTGATTGCACCAAGTGGAGGTATTACTGTAAATACCTGTACTGGAAACATCGATGCCAGTTTCATTGATATTGAGCCCACTGGTATAATTTAGGGAAAAACACAAAAAGGACTGTGTGGAACCTAAAATATCTAGTTCTTGAGGCTGTAGGGGAAGAGTGGGAAACTCGTGAATTTTTCTCATCCCTTGACCAGTGGTACTGTCAAAAAACTATCTGGCTAGGCCACTATGTTTACGGTAACTTGTTTTGCACCATCACATTGGCTCACGACGGCCTGGGGCGGTGCAATTTCTTTGGACTGTTAAATTGAACAAGTTATTCCACTCATTTTCTTCTAAAGGCATAGCTACTAAACAGGTCTGAAAAGGGTTACTGGGGGTAGACACAGAGATGCACGACGTTGATTCATTTAAGGCTTGGGCTAACGTGAGCCAGACATTACTTTCTGGGAGGGGTGGCATCACTGCCATATCCCCTTGGTCTAGGCCGAATCCTATAAGAAAGATTAGCTCGAGGAGGCCAATTTTTTTCCCAAAAATACCAATGCGGGGGCATGTCATAATTTTGTGCACATGCAAATTTTAAAATAATACAATCACCATAAGAAAATCGTAAAGGATCGCACCGGGGGCACTCAGGACGCTGACCTGATGCACAGTACCATTTCCTGTGGTACTGTTGGCACAAGTACAAAGTCCACGCCGAGTGAGAATAGTCTGCAAGGGATTGGATTACATTCAAAGTCAAGTCTCCTGTCAAGCTGTTCCTGCTGCCACTTGCGAAGGGAGACTTGCTCTGCAATTAAGGATTCTGCTGCCTGTGGATCAATTCGACCTTGCTGTTCACGGAGTGATGTGAGGTCCACAAACCCTCTTGGGTCAGGTAGAATTTGTTTCGGGTGGCCATGAGGTCTCGGTGGAGGAGGGCTTGATGGTCTAAAAAAGCGAAGCCGGGGATGAAACGCCAGAGCGAGGGCGGTCAGGGTCCGATGTAGGAGAGATGTTCACAGATTCTCGGAGTGGTCTCACCTTCTTTGCCGGGATCCACCTTGGACCGTTTTCTGTGGAGACACATGCATAACCTCTTCCCCATGAGACAAAGGGGTATGGTCCCAGAACCTTACCTGATTCTGGATCTCTAATGAGCACTAGGGCCTTTTGTTTGACTTCTAGTTGAGAATTATTGCTAAAGTGCCTTACAATTGGAGGGTTAGGATCCATTAATGAGCAATTTAAAAAATTGAAAACATACAGCGCTTTCTGTAATCGCTTGGCTAGGGTGGCATTCCCCATTCCCCCTTTCTGTTGTAGCAAAAGACGCTAAAGTGAAGCATGGGCTCTTTCAATTATAGATTGGCCTGTCGGAGAATGGGGAATCCCTGTGACATGCGTTACTCCCCATAGGGCAAGAAAATTTGCAAGGCTGTGGGAAGTATATGCTGGGCCATTGTCAGTTTTGACTTGCAAGTGTATGCCTAGTACAGCAAAAGCACTCGCAAAGTGATGGTGAACATCTTTTGCCACCTCTCCTGTATGACAGGATGCAAATAAAGCGCCTCAAAAGGTGTCTGTGGAGGAGTGGATGTATTTAACTGGACCAAATTCTGAAAAATGAGTGACGTCATTTGCCATAATTGAAGGCTTTGGAGTCCTCTAGGGTTAACACCTCCTGCAAAGGAGGGAAAGGAGTGTCTCTGGCAGTCAGGGCATACAGCAACAATGCTAGAGGCTTGGTGATTAGTCAAATCAAAAGTGCGTGCCAGCGCAGCAGCGTTTTGATGAAAAAAGGAATGGCTAAGTTTTGCTTGAGCAAATCAGTCAGGCAACACTTGAACAGGTAAAGTAAGTAAGTCTGCCTGGTGACTTCCTTCTGCGATAAAACCGGGCAAAGTAGTGTGAGAGTGAACATGCATTACAAAGTAAGGGTGTTGCCTAGAATCTAGAAGAGAAACAAATTGTAACCATTGAAACAATTCCGCATTAGGCGCTTCCTTCAGTACGGCAGCTTCAGCGCTCTCAACAATCCCTGCAACATAAGCAGAATCTGTAATTAAGTTTAAAGAAATAGGCCATCGCTGAAAGGCTCACACAACAGCTGCAGGTTCAACAATTTGAGGGGAACCTGAAACGGTGGCAACATCTGAATTCCACCGGTCAGATTCTGTGTCTCACCAAAGTATCACTGACTTGTGCGTGCAGCCAGATCCATCTGTGAAAACAGTTAAAACATGCAAGGGAATTCAGCTTCTTTTGGGTCGCTTTAGGAGATTAAAACTGTCTGCCACTAGCTTGTCCTTTGGGTGATGCGAAGAAAGTTGTCCAGAAAAATCAGCTAGGGCCATTTGAAACATTTCGGACTGCTGCAACAACCACTGCAAATAAACAGCGGTAATAGGTAAACAGATCAAACAAAAATCCACACCTGCAAGTGAGGTTAATCTCTGTCGGGCTTCTACAATGAGCAATCATTTCATGTTGAGTGCTTATGGTCTTAGACACAAGGTGTGACAAAAAAATCCATTCTATAATCAGCAAAGGGTCCTGGGGCATTAGGATCCCACTGTTAAATCAAGGCATGCGGTTGCTTAGCTGGGTTAAGAATTATTAAGCAAAAAGGTAACTCAGGGGCCCATCGGGCTGCTTGGCTGTTTGAAATAGCATCAGCTACTTGTTGCAGTGCTTGGGAAGCCTCGAGCGTAAGCTGCCGAGGCGACAAAAGATTTGATTCCCCTTTTAGCAAAGCAGACAAAGGGCTCAAATCTGCATTGGAAATGCCTAACAAAGGACAAACCCAATTAATAGTTCCCAAAAGTTTTTGGGCATCATATAAGATGCGAATGTCTAATTGAATTTGTAAAGGTTGAGGGGCAACAGTCTGGGTCCTGATATGCCAGCCAAGGTATTTCTAAGGGGGTTGACACTGGATTTTTTTGGTAGCAACACAAAGTCCAGCTTGAGTTACAGCAGCAATGACAAGGGTGTAGCGGGTTGAGTTCGAAACCGGGCGGAAACACCAATTTAGTGTAGTGGTTTACTTATTTATTTTCTGTGAGATAAGAATTAGGAGAAGGCAAAGCAGGCATACAACTTAAGAGAATATAAAGAAGTTTATTAATAGACCTAAAAGGAAGGAAAAAAGGTCAGATTAAACCTTCAGGACACCTCCTCTCCCCCCACCTTTTTCCCTTCTCCCACTGACAACGTAAACAAAACAACCTTTGAGATTTTCAGTCAGTTTACCACTTCTATAATAATTTCTTTTGCAGTTCACTTAGGGAGAGGAGTCTCTGTTGTGCATGCTATGGAGACATCTCCACAAGAAACAGTCTCTCGTGGCTTTAAAGTCACAGCAAGGCAGCTGCCCGGGATGGTTCTCTGTTTGCATGTGAAAGTCTTTTCCCTCGACTTACGGCTTTCCCCACAGCTGCATTCGGGGGTTCAATCTTAGCTAATGGGGTATCATTTTAAGGATGAGCTGTTCAAAAGGAAAAAAAAGTTCTCTTCACTTACCAAAATGTTTGAGGAAGGTAAGAACACTATCGCGAAAAGCATCTTTTTCTCTAGGAACAGAGGTCTTCTTCTTCTTTGAGATCTCTGTTCAAGTTTTTTATCAAATTACGGTTTCTTTAACATTTGCTTATTTTAGCATAGGTACTTCTGCTCATGGTTGCAGTTTGAACGCTCTACCCCCCGATACTTTCATGAAATTACAATGGGTATTTTGATGTACCGTAGTCCATCACCATAGCTTTACAATAGAATTTCAGCTTCTAAGATTGAAGCATGTCCTCATTCTCCTCTGTCTCAGGGTTTCAGCTCTTCTTTCTTCACTGTCTTTGACATCTTTATGGTGTTTTCTTTATGCATCTTCACCTTTCTCTTTCTTCTGACTTGAGAAAGGATTGATGTCTGCAGGCTTTATCTGTTCTGGAAGAATCTTACAGCATAAAAAGAGTTAATCTCACCCAGGCCTTGCAGCTGGAATTTGCTTATCTCTGTTGCTACGTGATTTGTGCTGGGCAGCAGCTTCAGATGAATTTTCAGCCACACTAGGTGGGAGCTGGCCTGGCCGAGCCGCGCATCAGGCTGCCTGCACGGAGCAGGGGGGGCTGGCCTGCACGGGCCGCGGATGGAACAGGGCACAGCTCCAGGGTGGCTGTCCCCTGACCAGGCCCGGCCGAGCAGGGCCTGGCCCTGCCAGGCTGTGCCGCGAGCCCCCTGTTACCTGTTCAAAAGCCGGAAGCCAAAGAGAGTTTCCCGGGGTTTGTTCGTTCTTAAAATGTGGATCACAGAGGTGTGTGAAGCTCTTTAAGTGGCTTAAGGAAGTTGTCAATATTCAAACTAGCCAGTTGATTGGTTTTGTTTAAGTTTAGAGGAAGCTGTAAGCAACCTTTTGCAAAAGAATCACTTCTGTGGCTGATGGTGCCCCTCTTTAACTAAAAACCCAAGCTATGCTAAACCATGACAAAGGGCTAGGGCTTCCTCCATAACCGGTTGTTTCTCTGGCACTATGAGGATGTCATCCATGTAATGATACAGGAGAACATCAGGCATTTTCTGGCAGATGGGACTGAGGACCCTTGCAACAAACCACTGATAAATAGTAGGGCTATTCTTCATTCCCTGTGGTAGGGCAACCCAGTGATATCTTCGCAAGGGTTCTTGCATGTTAGTGCTTGGGACAGAAAAAGCAAATTTAGAAGCATCATCAGGATGCAAAGGAATGGTAAAAAAGCAATCTTTCAAATCAATGATTGTCAAATGCCAATTTCGAGGGATCATGGTAGCAGATGGGAGACCGGGTTGAAGGGCTCCCATGTCCTCTGTAACAGCATTAATTTTGCGAAGGTCATGGAGCAAGTACCACTTGCCAGGTTTTTTTTGAATAACAAACACAGGTGAGTTCCAAGGTCTTGTGGAGGGGACAACGTGCCCCTTTTGAAGCTGTTTTTAGACAAGGTCAGTAAGTACGCACAATTTGATTTCTGACAGGGACCATTGATCCACCCAGATAGGGTTCTCAGTTTTCCAGGTTAATTTCAGGGTGTCACGCACCACAACGGTCCCCATCAAAAATCAGACCCAACTTTTAAACCCCATTGGGAAACCAAATCGCATCCCCATAACACCATGGGTACGGGTAGAACAAATGGTTTAATAGAAGCTGTGTGGCCTTCTGGTCCCATCACTTGAATGAGATGGTAGCATGCCTTACTGAACCAAC
>VZRS01011884.1:0-37233 GCA_013398055.1 Ifrita kowaldi
CATTTGGGTATTTTTCCCCCCTCTTTGAGGTTTTCTGGTCCTACCCCAGCATCCAAATTATCCTTTAGTCTATTAGGAAAGCCCTGGGATTGAGCGCTGTTGGGCAGATGGAAACTGTTTGGAGTGGGGTATTATCCTGGAATGTGAATTATCCCAGAGCAATGAGGCCACAGCCGGCCCAGTCATGTTTGCCCATATCCAGCCGTGGGTGGGATGGATGGACAGCAGGATGGACACACAGGTCCCTGATTCGGGGCGATGGAAAAGTCCCAAATGAGCATCAACCCACTGCATGTCGTGTGTTTGATTTCTCCCTCTCCCCATCAGTCATGAACCCAGGGCAGCAGCCGGGGCTGGCCGGGACCTGGGGATTAGGTGAGACCTGGGGATTATGAAATGCATCTGTCTGCATCCGGCGTGGCCTAGGAAAGCCACCGGCCTCACCAGGGCCAGCTCCTGTGCTCATTGCTCCCCCCAGCTCCAGGTAATGCCAGGACATAAAATCATGGAATACCCTGAGTGGGAAGGGTCCATTGGGTTTATCCAGTGCAGCTCCTGGCCCTGCGCAGACACCCCAACAACCCCACCCTGGGCATCCCTGGCAGCGCTGTCCAAACGCTCCTGGAGCTCTGGCAGCCTCGGGGCCGTGCCCATTCCCTGGGGAGCCTGGGCAGTGCCCAGCACCCTCTGGGGGAAGAACCTTTCCCTGAGATCCAACCTGAGCCTCCCCTGGCACAGTTTCATGTCATTCCCTCGGGATGGGACACTTGGGGACCGCCTGAGGAAAACACTGAACAGCAGAGGCCATGGTGACCTGATTGTCCAGCCACTGCTCCCCAGCCCTGAGCCGGGGCATCCCACGGGTGTTGGGCCTGGCAGGGTTGGGAACTCAGTGGCGGCTGGTGGCATCTGCAGCCACAGCACCCATGAGACACGGATCGGGACACCTCGATCCCTGGGGTGAGTGCAGCCGCCCCAGCCCCTGTCACCCACGCTGTGACGAAGAGCAGGGAGGGGTGGGCCAGGCCGTGCCCGGGGTGCTGCCCGAAGGCGCTGCTGCCGGGAGGAGGGGGGAATTAAGGCTGATCCCGCTCGGCATCCTTTGTGAGTGACTGTGCAGGATGTGCCGGTGCCAGAACCCTTTTCACCTGTCGCCTCCCAGGCCGGTGACAGGTCCCCTGAGGAGGCACAGTCCTCCGCCCAGGACAGCCGCCACCTGCTTGTCCCGATCCCCCTTCAGGGTGCAGCTCTGCTTTAGGGGCCAGCCCTGCAACGCCCCCAGCCCAGGACCCCCATCCATCGGGGCACGCCGTGGTGCTTTTGGGGTGCGTTTGGGGTGCACGCCCTCCCCAGCCCAGCCATCCCGAGGGGTGCTGGTGTGGGCAGAGCCGCCCGCTCCCAGCGCTGTCGCAAGGCGGGCCCGGGCGGTGCTGGGCGTGAGCCCCGGGACTGGTTTGTGCCGCCGGGAGAGGACGGGCACTGGGTTTGCCGAAACCGCGGGGAGCGGGCGGGCGCGGGGTGCCAGGTGCCGCGGCCGGCTCAGGGGTGGGCCGGCCTCTCCCAGTCTCACCAGTCGGGATTGTCTAAGGCAATGTCAGCCCGCTCTGGGGCAGGACAGCACCCAGCAGCCGCGGGGACGGCGGGGCCGCCCTGAGCCAGCCCTGGTGCCGCTGGTCCAGCTCTGCCGAGGCACCCGGGGCACTGGGGCATCATTTCCACCGCCCTCCCTGCAGCTGCCGGGAGCCTGCCGGGACACCCCGTGGATGTGTCCCCACAGCCCTGGGGGTCACAGCATGCCCCGAGGCGGGCTCTGCGGTGAATCACCGCGACGTGCTGCGGGGCCAGGCGCTGCCGTGCTCTTTCCCCCGCGAGTTTCCGCGCAGGCGGAAGCGGGGCATTATCTCCCTCGCCCATCGCAGGCAGCTGCCCCTGGGTGCGCTCCAGCTGCATATTTATAGAGATGCAAACATTACACCCCGGAAATTCCCAGTCTTTACATCACAGGCCCTGACCTTTTTCTTCCTCTCGATGTGTTCTGGAGTGCTGTGACAGAGTGGTCCCAGCCGTGGGATATCCCAGTCAGGACCATGGGTGCTCACGGCTGCAGCACCGTGCCACTGAGGGGCAGAGCGGACACCAGAGGAGCTGTGGATACCCCTGGAAGTGTTCAGGGCCAGGCTGGACAGAGCTTGGGGCAATCTGGTCTAGTGGAAGATGTCCCTGCCCTTGGCAGGGGGGGACTAGATGAACTTTAAGTCCCTTCCAACCCAAACCACTCTATGATGATTGGATGATGAGGATGATGATGACACCCGTGTGTCCCCACTGGGGATCTGGGACCCCATCCCTTCATGGGACGGGAGAATAAGGACCAAGAGAAGCTGCTGCTGTCTTGGACTCACATCGTGATCTTAAAATCCAGCCCAGCTGAACGGTGCTCAGTGCCATTCCAAAAGCCATGGCTGGGGACACAGGACAGGGACCTGCCAGGGTGGGTGTGTCCCCCCGGCCACCCCCGGCTTGGTGCAGATGTCCCTGTGCCTCCCCAGTGCCTGCTGTGTGCACCAGCGCCCCAGAGCCACCCCAGCGCCGGTGACAGCACAGCCCTTCTGCTCTGCACCGTGCCGGGAGGATGAGGAAGAGCCAAACCCAATTTATTCCATGCTGCATTTTCATGCCAAATGAGTCAGAGCACCGGCCTCTCTCAGCCTTTGTTTTGCTTGGCTGCCTGCACCCGCTTTCGCTTGGTGTTTGTTCAATATTAACTCCCTTCATGGCACTTGGGCTCAAACCAGCAAGTGCAGCAGAAAAAGCCACTTCCCTGCTGGGACAGGAGTGTTCCCATCCTTCGGCATCGGGAGCCATGCACTTGTTTTATTCTGTTTATTTCTTACAGTTTGAGGAACCCTGAGCTTGGTCCTTTGAGCCACCACACCCCACCAGACCCATCTAAAGCCATCGGGGCTGGCAGGGGCTGCGGGCTGGCTGCTGATTTCAGAGCAAAACCAGCCCTGAACGGAGCTGGGGGAGGTTTCGCCCGGCACAGGACCAGTTAGGAACGAGCACGGCCGCATTCCTGCGCACGTGGGAGCCGCCAGGAGGAAGCGGCAGCACGGAGGTGTTTCAGTGCCCTGCTTTCCTGCCGTGCGAGCAGGAACTCCCTTCCCACCCCAAACCCCTGCCATGGGGGCGAGCAGCTCAGCTGGGCCCCCCAGGGGCTGTCAAAAAGTCCCACCCAGAAAATAAATGAGGTTTTGGCTCATCTGCTGCTGTTTGTGTTCCATCGAGCTTTTGCAAGAGATTTCTGAGTTGTTTTGCCTCAACCCCCCTCCATCAGAAGTCAAATCCAAGAATTCTTCAGTGAGGAACATTGCTGAACAGCTGCCAGGGCTGATCATTGCCATGCCTGGCTCCTCTGCTCCGATGGGTCCCCACAACCCCTCGGCAGTGCCACGGTGCCTTTTGGGGCTCACGGGGAAGGGGATGCCACCACCCCACTGCCGGCTTTACCCACCCAGCCCTGGTGCCATCCCGAATCAGAATGGGCTGTGTGGGGTGGGACGGTGGGACACAGTGGGATGGCCAAGCCCACGGCACAGGTGTCAGCAGGGAATGAGACCCTCGGAGCAGCAGGGTCAGCCTCGGCCGGGGTGCTGGGGCTGGTGCAGGGTGGAGCGGGGTGTGGGATGCCAGAGAAGGGCTTGCCAGGAAAATGTCATCTTGTTGCATAAAACGTGCACCTCTCCCGCTCCCTTCCCGCAGCAGCAGCAGCTCAAGAGCTTCTCACCCAGGTTAAGTCAATATTGCCACATTTCTGCCTCTGTCGAGGTGCTCGGCCCTGTGGAAGGAGCTCCGTGGGTGTTTTAAGGGCTGGAAAGGAGCCAAGGGGACACATCTGGGTGGGGGTCCCGGTGGGGTGCAGCACCCTGGGACTCAGCATCCTCCCACGAGCCCCCGCTGCCCTGCAGTGGGACCCACACCTGCCTGGCAGCTCCCCGGGCACGGCGGGCTCCTGGCTGGCAGCACAGCCCTACTGCTCCACGCTCAAGAGGCTCCAAGGAGCTGGTGGCACCGGGCCTGGATACCGGCACGGGGTGCGCCAGGCCTGGCAGCAGCGGGAGATGGGAGGGCACGGAGCACAGCAGGGACCAGCTGCATCCGCAGAGCCACCAAAAGGCTCATTTGCAAAACAAACACCGCAAAACCAACCCTGGCAGACCCCAGCCGAGGAGGGAACCTCAGCACGGGGTGTGCGGTGCTTTGGGCAGCACCAGAGCCTCAACAAGAGCTGCCAGCACCCCCAAAGCACAGGCCCCCAGGTCCCCAAAAGCACCCTGTGTACAGAGGCTTTGTGCAGTGCCTCTGATCCCAAGCCAAGGTAAAGGCAGAATACCTGGGCAGTTTACATAAGACAGAGTTTTCCACTACGCCGCAGTTTCTCTCCGCCTGGTGTTTCACCCAGCAGCTGCAATTTTGCTGCTCTCAAGGGCATTTGCACACAAAAATGAGCCACGCCAGAGATGCGGGGAGATTAGGAGGATTAAGGATGCAGAACTGGCACAGGAGGAGATGGAAAGCAAACCCCTCTGGTAGGCAGAGGCATTTCATCCCTGAACCTCTGCTCACCTCCACAGAGGGTTTAAGGAGGGGGGCTTTGGGATGGTTCTGGAAGCTGGAAGAGGGGCAACCGGTCCTCTGAGCATCCAGAACATGTTTCTGCTAGAGACTGGGGGGGATTCAAAAGCACAAAAACCAGAAAGTGCTTCTAGTGCTGAATAAAGACATGCAGAATTTCACGTGGTGAAATAAAAACAGTTGGGCTGGGTTTCTCCCTCCTCGCCCCACCTTGAGTCGGGATCGGAGGGAGGATGGGGATGCAGGTGCTGCCTGGGCAGGTTGCATGGGGATGCTCCCAGCCTCTGAAGGAACCGCTGCACCTGCAAAATCCTCCTCCCAAAAAAGTAGGGGAGCGCTGGTCTGCTCCTCGGCAGGGGCAGGAGCCTGACACTGATGCGTGGCCATGGCAGGGAGCGTGCCAGGCTCCAGGCACTGCCAGCCCACAGGGATCCATGGCTCTTGGGGATCCGGTGAACAGTTCCTACCCAGGGGATTCTCACAATCGATTTGGAAGTAAGAATGGAAGCTGGGCACCATGAAGACAGAGCCACAGCCTCAGTTATAGTTAAAATGGAGCTGGTACCACGGCTGGTAACAGGGAGAGCCCAGGAACGGTCCCAGCCAGAGCGGGGTCAGGCCCCAGCCCTGATTCTGGCTGTTTGGGGGCTGCTGTGGGATCACTGCCGCTGCTGGGCTGCTCCAGCCTCACACCAGCACCCCCAGCCACCAACAGGGTCTGAGTTACACCCCATGGGACTCAATCCCAGCGGGACCCTGCCACCCCCACCAGATCCACCCTCAGCACAACCTTGGCCTCCTGGGAGTGTTTTAAATCCATCCCCGCTCGCCAAAGGCTCCAAGGGGCTTGGCTGGATGAGGCCACGGGCACACAAAGTGCTGCTGTTTTGGGGGTTGACAGCCTGGCCCTGAGCGGGTTCAAGGCTCTGTGGAGCACTGGCTGTGTGTTCCAGCCTCACAGCTCAGCTGGCTCCTGATCACCCAGAAGGGGATGGCAAAGCCAGGCAGCGTGGTCAGTGCCACAGAGCCTTCAGCAGGCTCAGCTCCTGCAGGGAAACTGCCTCTCACCGCCTGAAGGCAGCCAGGAGGACAAACCACGGCAACTGGGATGGAGGAGAGCCCACGATCACACACAGAGAAACACACACAGGAACACACAGACAGACAGACAGACAGAGACACAGACACAGACACAGACACAGACACACACACACACACACACACACACTTGCCTTGCGCTGTCGCTGCCCGGACCCGCAGCCTCCCCGCGCCCCAGGCAGGCGCAGCCGGACCCAGGCGGGAGTGGCTGGCCGGCCGGAGGGCTCTGCGCTCTTTAAGGGCGCCCCGGAGCTCAGGAGATCCGGCACACGCAGGGGATCGGGATCAATAGGTCACGGCGTGCACTGAGTTGCCCACGGAACGAAAATCAGCAGAGGATTTGGGGCTCGTGGGGAAGCTACAATCAGGGCTTTAATCCTGCATGGGCACAAAATCCCAGGATAAAAAGGCCAGAGCTGGTCCTAATTGCTGACTGCTGTGTGCATGTGTGAGCAAAACCTCTTAGGCTGCGGGGGGCCTGGGGGAGGCGTCTCAGTGCCTTATGGAGTCCTTTAGGTCAGAACTTAGGTTTAGACCTGTAAGAACTAAACTTGGGTTTAGATCTCTAACCTAAACTTTAGGTTTAGATCTGTAAGAACATCAAGTCCAGCCACTCCCCCAGCACCATCATATTCGCCACTGATCCATGTCCCCAAGTGCCACATCCACACGGCTTTTGAATCCCTCCAGGGATGGTAACCCCAGCACTGCCCCAGGCAGCTGTGCCAGTGCCTGACCACCCTTTCAGTGAAGGAATTTTCCCAATATCCAAATTAATCCTCCCCTGGCACAGCTTGAGGCCGTTTCCCCTTGTCCTGTCCCTGTTCCCTGGGAGCAGAGCCCGACCCCCCCCGGCTGCCCCCTCCTGTCAGGGAGTTGTGCAGAGCCACAAGGTCCCCCCTGAGCCTCCTTTTCTCCAGGCTGAGCCCCTTTCCCAGCTCCCTCAGCTGCTCCTGGTGCTCCAGCCCCTTCCCCAGCTCCGTTCCCTTCCCTGGACACGCTCCAGCCCCTCAGGGTCTGTCTCGTGAAAGTCCCAGAACTGTCCCCAGGACCGGAGGTGTCCCAGTAGTGCCGATGCACCTGGAAGGCGCAGCGATGCTCCGAGCACCGCTCACCCCTAAAGACAGAGCCCACCCCCGTGACTGCCCCTCTGTGCCCACCGCAGCCCCGCTGAGCCCAGGGGCCCCTCGAGCTGCTCCCCAGCCGTGCCCTGACTCCTGAGGCGGGGGTCAGGTTGACCCTGCACATCTGGGAGGGTCCAACCCTGCCGGGGACCCCTTTCAGGCAGGGCTGGAGCCGGGAACGCGGGGCCCCAGCAAGGCCAGGGGAGGATGCTGCGGGGTGGGGAGGGGCGGGCGGGGCAGCGGCGGGCAGGAGGCAGGAGGAGGCAGGAGGAGGCAGGAGGAGGCAGGAGGAGGCAGAGGCGGTGCAGCCCCGTCCCGCCTCCCGGCGGGGCCCGGCCCGGTGGCGGCGCAGAGGCTGCGGGCGGCGGCGGGGACGGGCAGGAGGAGCGCGGCGGGCGCCGTGCGGGGACGCGATGCACTCGCTCTTCAGGAAACGCAACAAAGGGAAATACAGCCCCTCCGTGCAGAAGAAGAGGTGAGTGACCCGGCCCCGGGCAGTCCCGCTCCTCCCGGGACGAGCAGAGCCGCCATCCCGGGGATCCCGTCCCGCAGCATCCCCCCCACCCCGCGCCGGGCTTGGCGGAGCTGAGCCCGCCCGAGGTGTGGGAACCCTCCCGAGGAGTGGGAATCTCCCGAGGAGCGGGAATCCTCGAGGTGTGAGAACCCCCCGAGGTGTGGAACCCCGAATTGTCGGCGCCTCCCGAGGAGTGGGTACCCCTGGAGGTGTGGGCATCACCCGAGGCGTGGACACCCTTAAGTGTGGGCACCCCGCGAGGAGTGGGCACCCCCCGAGGAGTGGGCATTCCCGAGGTGAGGAATCCTGAACTGTGACATCCTCGAGGTGTGGGCACCCTCTGAGTGGTGGTAAAGCCGTGGGGACTCCGATGTTTGCCCCCCCTCCCCGCGAAGTGTCAGCTCCTCCCCGAGCTGGGTCCGCATCTCCTGCACCGGGTGTGGGCACAGAGGTTGTTTCTCCCAGTTCCCCTCCCATCGCAGTAGCAGCAGCTCCAGCCAGCAGGTTCCTTCTCTTCCCAGGTGTGTGCTGGGTTAGATCTTAGGGAAAAATAGTCTCGTTGTTCTCCACCTTCGCCCCTGTTCCCTCAGGATTTGGTCCACCGTCGTTTCCTCGGCTCTCTCTGGTGGGGTGGGGACGCGTTTCGGTTGTACTGGTTGTTGAAAAAAAAAGAAAAAAAAAAGCAGCGTGTTGAATGCGCCCTGTGAAAGGTCACTGATAAAAGGGAAACCAAGTAAAAATCCCTCCCCAGGAAGGCTCAGCCTCTCGGGGCTGCACGGTGGACAGTCCCCAGCCCCTGCCTGCACCGGGATGTTTTTCCAAAGAGGTGGCTGTTGGGATTCAGAAGCGTGTCCTGTGTTTCCCAGAGGAGCTGCAGGGGTTCCGGAGCATGTGGAGTGCTCCAGGATTCTGAGTGATTCAAGGATTCGAGATCCAAGCCCGTGGCTTGCTCATCCCCTTCCATTCCTGCCCATCGCACCAGTCCTGGCTGGACTCTGAGCAGCCGCCCTACTCCCAAAAATCCTCCTTTGGGAAGGATACTGGGGAGCTGGTGCGGGGCTGAGGCGTCTTTGAGGACCCAGAAAGGGACCAGCCAGCCCAGAAGGCGCCGACATTTTCCAAGCAGGGAGCCCCCGGCTGCTCCCTGCCCACGGGAGCGGATCTGTGGCGGTGGGAGGGTGCTCCCCGCCAGGGGAGGCTCTGCCCGCTGCTGCCCTGGCACAGGGGATTTGCTGAGCTCCCTCTGTTGGGGCTGAGGCTCCAGCTCCAGCCCCGGGCAAGGCTCCCCCGGCAGCCCGGCTGGCTCGGCAGGGCCGCCCAGGCTCCGGCTCCCAAAGCCCGGGGCACGCTCTGCTGCCAGATCCTGCCCCGGGCACGGCGGGCAGGAGGAGACGGGGGTGGCACGGAGCCCTCTGAGGCTCCGCACCTCCCTGATGGCCCCGGCGTTCCCGTGGGTGAAGGATGGTGCCAATACCCAGGCGCATTTCTGAGCTTCGGGGGTGTTGGTGGGAGGCTCGAAAGTGACAAACCCCGCACCTGGACTGGCAGCGCAGGACTCCGAGAGCATCAGGATGCTGTGAAGCAGGAGGAGACAGAGCTGCAGTGTGCGGGGTGCCCACCTGGGGGCTGTGGCCGGGGTCCCCCCGCTGCGCTCCGGGCGCTGCCAGCCCTGGGTACCCCGTGCTCTCGGCACCCGCCGGCGGACGGGCTCAGGAAGGAAGAAGCTTCCCTCCGCCGCCCTGCCTGGAGCCCAGCGACCCTGGGCAGGTGCCAAAGCACCTCCGGAGGCTGCGGGCCAGGCTGAAACCTCTGTTTTTCTGGCTGGTGATGGCTGAGGAAGCAGCGCAGGGCTGCGCCCGGGGCCTCCCTGCGCCCCGGCTGTCCGTGCACACCTCGGGGAGAGCTGTGCTTATTAGCCCCAATTTGTTAATTCCTGCCTTGGAGTTTACAAACATCTGTGAATCCAGGGAACACTCCCGCCGTGTGGAAACAGCCCCACCATCAAGATGGGGAAGCCGGTGCCCGACCGGTTGAGCAACTTGCTGGAGGAGGATTGCGAAGAAGCGAGGAGCTCCTGCCCCGTCCCCTGCTCCAGGCGCTGCCAGGCTCCCAGGCGGCTCCCGCCCAGCTCTGCTGCCAGGAAAACAGAGCAACACTCCTAAAATCAACCGCCCGCCCCCGCCGGCAGCACGGACCGAGATTTCGACACCGCGTGAGCCCGGCCTCACCGCGCGCCCCGGGAGGCTGCAGGGGCTGCACCTCGGGCAGGGCTCGGTGCCAGGGCGCTGCCCGTGACGGAGCCTTCAGAGCACCGAGGGACGGGGCAAGAACCCAGCACCGGTTTGGCAAGAGTGAGGGGCACCGGAGCGTGCCCTGCCATCCCCGGGAACCAGAGCCACGAGCGCAGCTGGGTGAGGCAGGGGCTGCCCGGGGAACATCGGCCGGCAGCAGGACAGAGCCTGGAAAGGAGCCATGGGAGTCTTGATGGCTTCCTCAGCCTCGGGACAAAGCCTGCCCAGGATGGGAACACCTCGATGAGCAGCACTGGCACCCAAGGCAGGTGCTGCAATCTCCCCATGAACAACTCTTTGTCCCCCTGGATGTGACAGCCACCCTGTCCCAACCCCAGAGCAGCCCTCAACCTCCCATCCAGCAGCACCAGGGTCCAAGTCTCTCCTCAGGAGAATCTGCTGCAGCTCTGTGGTTTGCCTGGGCTCGTGGGCTCCAGGCTCAGTAGCCATCCCCATCCAGCCCTGGGCATCTCCCTGCCTTGGCTGGGGATCCTGGAGGATGATGGTGACATTTCTTTTGTCTCATGGACTTGGTTGCTTTATTCTGCTCTCACCCCGGTGCTGTAAGGCCCTGGGAGTTCAGCTCTGACCACGGAGCTGTTACATGGATGTGTGTCCCTGCGAGGGAAGGTATGAGCCTTGAACAGAGCCACAGTGTGGGGGAAAATCATCAGCCTCCTTCCACATCATCCTCATCAAACACTTGCCATGCTGAGAAAACAGGAGGTGGGCTTCTCCTTTGGATAGTCCAGGCTTGGCAGGTAAAAAACAGTGAGGGAGGTGAGGTCCTGGCACAGGGTGCCCAGAGAAGCTGTGGCTGCCCCTGGGTCCCTGGAAGTGTCCAAGGCCAGGTTGGACAGGGCTTGGAGCAGCCTGGGACAGTGGAAGGTGTCCCTGCCCATCTAATTCAAACCATTTGATAATTTTATGATAAAAACAAGCTCAGCCTTCACAGCTGCTGCTGAAACTCTCCCTCCTGTCAGCAGGAAAGTTGCTCATCCTCGGGGTCCTCGGGGTGAGAGCACCCACCCAGGAGCACTCCCAGCCCCAAGAGAGACCCTTCCCAGTGCCACTGCCCATGTAAGAGGGGTGCAGGCAGCTGGGCCAGCTCTGCCTGCAGGGCTGGCACCCATTTCCAGAGGCTGTTTGAGAGGGCTGGAGCCAGCAGGTGAGTCAGGAGCTGCTCTGTGCTGAGGGCGGAGCGAGCCTCCCATTGCCCGCCCGATTTCTGCTCTCATTTCCATGCACATTACAATAAAATATCACCCTTCCTGTGAGGGAAGATAAATACAGCTGAAACAGGCTGGGCTGAGCACAGCAACCCTGCTGTCCAGCTGCACCCTGACGTGGGCAGCCTGACAGAACTCTGCCCTGAGTTCTCAGCCAGATCCTAATCTCTCCCACACCTGAATTACCGTAGCCAGAGCCCAGCCCTTGTGCCCTCTATCCTGCCACAGTTTCACTCCAGTGTCATTAAAAGCAGCATGAGAGAATGTCATGCAGGGGGAGCTGTGGCTCGGGGAGCTTTAAGGACGTTTATAGCTCTGTTCTGGGGCCTTCTGGAGGATTCCTGCAGTTTAATCCCTCCTAAAGTCTGGCTTCCAGCCGCAGGGCTGACATGGGAGAGTTTTTTAATGCAATCTGTATAAATGGACATGGAATGGGGATGGAATTGAGAGCAGCAGTGGGTGGCCACTGCCTGGTGTGCTGATTGTCCATCCCAGTGGTGGGATGCAGTGAGCAGGACCAGGATCCGTGCTCAGACCCCATCCTCAACCAACTTCCCTGTCCCTGGCTGAGCCATCCCACCAGGAGAAGGCTCAGGGATGGGAAGGTTTCCCGACAGGAGAGCAGCATCCCTGAGCAGGACAGAGCCCTTGCCATGATCCTCCCAGCAAGGATCGGGGCCATGGCACAAGCTCCCAGCAGGAGCCTTCCCAGTGACCTCGGTCAGCTGGAGCGGCCGAAACTTCAGGAGTGTCTGAACATCCTCCCTTGGAGGGATTAAGGAAACAGCCTCCTGCTCTGGCAAAAAGGAAACTTGAGAAATCAAAGCGATTTTCTACCACCTGCCAGCAAGCACAAGACCTTTGGACATCCTGGAGATACTGATCTCAGGGAGGTTAGCTCCAAAAACTGCTCTTACCAGTGAGGGTGCAGCCTAATGAGAAGAGAGAAAGAAAAAGGAATAGAGGGAAAAAAGTCCAGCAAAGTTTTCATACCACAATAATTATCATCATATTTGTCTGTTGAGAACCTCTCTTAATAAAAAAACCCCAACAAATCACAACTAAAATACTAAGAAAAATCACCAAAACCCTAAGAAAACAGAAGAAAAAAAAACCTGAACCCTAAAAATCCCCCCTAAGCCTTCAGAAATACCTGAACTCCTCTGAAACAAAGGTCTTGAGATCAGAATTGTGGTACATGGATGAAGTGCTGCCTGCCACAGAGCACCTGCTTCCTCCGGGCCCCCCAGTTGGGAGAAACCCCAAAAACCCCTCCCATTCCCCATGGGAATGACCTGGGGTCCTTCACCCCAGCCAGGCAATGGCGCTGACAAAAAACAACTCATCTGCCGAGCACGGCTTTCCATGAGAGAGATCATTTTTTCCTTCCTGACCAGAGAATGTTAAACTTCTCCAGAAATGGCAAAGCCAGTTTTTCCAGGCTTTTATTAATTTTTTTTTCATCTCTCAAACAAAGCCTTATCTATTCCAGCAGAGCAGCTCTGCATTTCCCTCCCGCTGCTGCAGCCTCGCAGGGGCCGTGCCCTCGGCACCTTCGCTCCTGGCTCTGCTCAGCCTCGTGTGTGCTGCCTATCCCAGCTGGGCTCCAGCCAAATCCTGCCCTTCTCCCTCCCCAGCTCTGCTCCGTGCTCCAGCCATCCCCTCCCAGCCTGTTTTTTGGCCCTGGCTTCCCTCTGTCTTACCCTGCCAGCAGCTCTGCTCCAAAGCCTGGATGCATCCATGGCTCTTCCCGGCAGCTTCCCAACAGAGCCACATCCCACCAATCCCATCCACACACTTTTC
This sequence comes from Ifrita kowaldi, assembly GCA_013398055.1. Lineage (NCBI taxonomy): Eukaryota > Metazoa > Chordata > Aves > Passeriformes > Cinclosomatidae > Ifrita > Ifrita kowaldi. Next base: position 12,695 of record VZRS01011884.1, read on the forward strand.
CTGGGACAGCCAAGGCTTCCTGACTGCTCTGCCCATCCATTTGTGCTTATCCTGCACAGAATCATGGAATAGGTTGGGTTGGAAGGGACTTCAAAGCCCATCTCATCCCCCCCCCTGCCATGGGCAGGGACACCTTCCACTATCCCAGGCTGCTCCAAGCCCCATCCAACCTGGCCTTGGGCACTGCCAGGGATCCAGGGGCAGCCACAGCTGCTCTGGGCACCCTGTGCCAGGGCCTCCCCATCCTTCCAGGGAACAATTCCTGCCCAATATCCCATCCATCCCTGCCCTCTGGCACTGGGAAGCCGCTCCCCCTTGGCACTCCAGCATCTTCCCCCTCACAACAGAAGAAGGGCACAGGGAAGCCAAACCCTTCCATCCCCTGGCATGGAGATTTCAGCCAGGCTTCAGCATTCCCTGTTTGGCATCCAGCTGGATGCAGGGCCTGTGCTCCTCCTCTGGTTTACCCACACAGACCCAGATGTGGAGGGGACAGGCAGGTGATTGACAGGGCTGACGTCCTCATGTCAGGGATGTCCGAGCTGGTTGAGGAAGTGGCATCAAAGTAACGAGTGTGGAGAAGTAAATACACAAATAAGAGAGAGCTTACACGAGAGGTTCCCATTCTCTCTGATTTCTCTCTTTATTCCTGCACACCTGTTATCCCTGTGTTCCCAGCAGCAGTGGGATGAGCGGAGCACACACCACGCTCCCCGCTCAGGGCAGGATGGGGTGCACAGGAGCAGCTCCCCGGTGCTGCAGGTTTGGGATGCAGCTCCCATGGGAGTTTTTATGAGAGTTCCCCATCCCAAAGCCTCAGCTGGTGACTCTCACATAAACAACAGAGGTGGAGAGAGCAAACAGCTTCTCTGGTGTGCATCAGGAGGGCCGAGCCATGCCCACATCACATCCCAGCATGTCCTTGCTTGCTCTGAGCGAGGCTGCGTTTCCTTTCCCTGGTCACCCAGATACTGCACGTGGGAGCTGCAGTTTCTGGATTACCAGGCAAACGAACACAGGGAATTGCCATTCCCTGCCCTCCCATCCCCCCAGCCCCCTCACCTTCTCCCAGCCCCTGCAGTGACGGAGAAGGGATGTCACTGTCCCCGGGTGCCAGAGGGCTGGAGGGTGGCTCTGCCCTGGCCCTGGGTTCCTGGAGGGTGGGAGGTGGGGAGGGGGGTCCAGGGGCAGCACCCCCAGCTTGGGAAGGGGTTGGCAGGGCACAGGTGATGACAGGGCTGAGGAGAGCTTGTGGCTCTCATTTCAGAGAAGAGCAGGGAGAAGGGCATGAGGGGCTCCTCCTTGCCCAGACACAACATCCCCATCCCACAGCGGCCCGGCACAGCCGGTCCCTGAGGGAGAGGGTCAGGGCCAGGGTGCTGCACTCGCTGCTCCCAGCACCTGAGATCAGTTCTGCTGATGCACAGTGAGCACAAAGGCTGGGCCCAGGCTCCAGGCTCAGCTGGGCCAGACCAGGTCAGCAGCAACAGCTCGGGAAGCCATGGCTGAACCAGAGCCACAGATCCAAAAAATCCCTGGCTTAGCTTTACTTCCTCCATACGATTTAGAGGTTCCAGTCAAAACTAGAACTAGGAACACCCCAGACTTCTTCTGGGTTTTGGGATGGTTTTTCCATCCATGCTGTAGATCCGCTGAAACTCTGAAGATCCATCCTTGGACTCGCTGGAGTCACTGAGACCAAGGTAGGGCACAAGGAGAGGAGCCAGCAAGAACTTCCAGCTCTTGCCCAGGTCAGTGCCAGTCCAGCTCCTGCCTCTCGCAGCAAAGCATCCCAAGCTCCCCCCTGGATAATGAGCCTCTCCCACCCTCCTCCTGGAGCTCAGGTGGCCTCCAGTTCCTGGGTGGGAGGTGAGGAAGGCTCCTTGGTGGCTGCAAGCTCTGCCAGGATGCAGGAGATGCCAGCCCTGAGCAACCATCACCCGAAGACACCCAAACACGTGCAGCACGTTTCAGTCACCCACTCCAAACCACTGATTCCATCTGACGTTTGCCCTGGTTTCTGTGGGATGATGAAGGTTGGAAGAAACCCCAAAGTGGATTTTGAGGAGCTGCTTCTACCGTTGGAGCAGGACCCAGCCACCCACATCCCATCTCCCAGTGCACCCTGCACCCTCCAGCCATGATTACTGAACACAGAATGAGAATCATCCTTGGAATTATTGCAACCACAACGCCCAACGACCCCTTCCTTGGCTCCTCTGCCCAGGAATGCCCACTGGGTTCACTGCTGCTGTGCAGGAGATGCCAGGCAGGCAGCAGGCACAGTGACAGGCACGAACCTCCGAGTACCATCCTGATGATGCAGCTTCTATAAAAAGAAAAACTTTACAACTCCATGGTTCCACCTGCGGTGCAGGAACTCTCTGTGCCACGAGCCAGCACTGCTGGGACACTGGTGCTCCCCCCACCAGCCCTGCTGTCCCCTGCCAGCCCAGCTCCCCCTCTCCAGCTGCTCCAGCAGCAGGTGACACTTCCAAGTGCCACATAAAGATTAATTCTGCCACCACATAACGAGGCCATTAAGGCTCATATTGAGGTGGTTGGGACTGGACTGAGCCATCCCTCGGTTTAAGCCCAGATGGCAAAGCAGCAGAGCTGGGACACCCCAGCCTCGCCAGCAGCCTCAGCTCCCTCCAGCTGCGGGGATTTGGGGAGCGCACCCTGCTCCTGCCTCTGGTCAGGGATGGGAGAGCTGCGGGCAGCGCCTGGCACACGGCCCCTGGAGCTGGCCCTGGCACGCTGCGGCCTCTCCTTGCAGCCAAAGTGACAGCGAGGAGATGAAATGCTTAAAATAAGCCCAGCAATGCAGGAGCTGCGTCACGGGTTGTTCTGCCTCTGCTCCAGCTCTGCCATCCCTGCACTTGGATGGGAATATTTGGGCTGGCCCTGCACCCTGCCAGCCAGGCCAGTGTCAGCCTGGGAGCAAAACCAGTGCCCAGCACGGGAGAAAGCACTGAAAGAGATGCACCGTGTGTGATCCCACCCCTGTCCTGGGTTTAAAGTGTGGATAACTCCTCGCAGAGAAGGAAGCCCTGAGCACGGCACAGAGGGGCACACAGGGCTGCAGGCAGGGGCTGCCCACGGGCAACAGCCTCAAAGGGGCCACCTGCCCTGTGGGCACAGCGGGCCAGGGCCTCCCTGCTGCTCCAGCTCCTCTATTTCCACACTGGACCCCCCTTCTCAGGCCCAGGGTGGGATTGTTGGGGTGTCTGTGCAGGGCCAGGAGCTGCTGATCCTTGTGAGTCCCCTCCAGCCGAGGATATTCTGTGATTCTCTCCCTGTCCCTGCAAACAGCTCTCTCCTGCCTTGCTCCGAAGCCGAAGGAGGCTCAGGCACCGCTCCCATTTCCACCCGTGGGAGACACCGCGTCCCTCACCCCCCAGCCCGTCCTGGCCCAGCGGCCGCGTATTTTGGAAAGTGTTGGGAAGGCAGCAGTGAGTCACGCACAGCTGCAGCGCCTGGCAGGCTCGGCCGGCCCCCGGCCACCCCCGGGGTCACGGCACCCCGCGGGCACCCCCGGGAGCTGTGGCCGGCTTTGTGGGGTGACGAGCCCCCCTTTCTCTCCCCAGCATCTCCAGCAAAGAGCTGACCGAGCTCATCGAGCGCCTGCAGAAAAATGCTGACCAGGTGGAGAAAAACATCGTGGAGACCGACTCCCGAATGCAAAATGTAAGCGAGGCACGGTCCCGCACTCACAGGCTCCTCCCGGCAGCCCTGCCTCCCCTCTACCTCCTGCCCCAGCCCTTGGCACTTGTGGGGTCTTCCCTCCTCTCCTGTGCCCGTGTGGGTGGCTGCCCAGCCCCGCACTGTGATGATCTGCAAGGTGGGATGTTGGGGTCCCCCCGCTCGTGGGAAGAGGGTGGGAGGGTGCAACAGGGCCCCAAAATTCCCCCCTACGCAGGGGGGTAGTACTGTGCCGAGTGGGGGTGTGCACCCCAGCAGGGAGCTGGGATGGAGGAGGGGAGGCCTGAACCATCCCCCTGTTCCCAAAGGATGAATCCCAGGGTGATGCAGCTCCCCAGCCCTTCCTCAGCAGGCCAGGTTGGATGGGGTTTGGAGCACCCTCATCGAGTGGAAGGTGTCCCTGCCCATGGCAAGGGAGTTGAGCCAGATGGTCTTTAAGGTCCCTTCCAACCCAAACCATTCCAGGATCCTGAGATAGGAGAGGGGAAAGTAAAACACATCCCAGGGGGATGGGAGACAGCAGAGCTCCTGCCCATCTGCAGTGCCAAGGGGGATTGGGGTGGGGTGACCTCTTGGACACCCTTTGTGTGACCCTTCCTCCTGTCCCCGCGGCGCAGGACCTGCACAAGATCAAGGCGTGCCAGCTGGCGCAGTACAAGGAGCTGACGGCACAGAAACTCTCCGAGTCCGACAAGCTGCTCTACGTGCTGGACGGGGACGCGGCCGTGGCCCGGCACATGAAGCACCCCCAGGGGGACATGATCACAGAAGAGTGAGTGCCACGGGGGACTCCTGTCCCCAGAGCCCTGGGACAAGGGGGAGGCCTCTCCAGGGGCTCTGCTCAGCTGCTGACTGCAGTGGGGGACTCACCACGGGCTCCTCTGCATCCCAGCTCCCATTAGGGTGTGTGACCCCCACCATCCTGGGCACATGCAGTGTGAGATGATGGCAGCGTGGCAGCGTGGCACCTGCCCGCTGTGCCCCACGCTCTGTCCCAGGCTCACAGCCATGGGAGCAGCCCCTGGCAGAGGACAGAGCACAGGATCCTCTGCCCTCTCCCTGCCCAGCCACTGCACAGCGCAGCTGCTGCCAGCCTAAGGACAGCCCACCATCCATGGGGGCCTGGCAGAGGATCACCTACACCCACCAATGCTAATGCCAGCCCATGCCCACATCCTGCATGCCACCTTCACCCTTCCCTTCCCGCAGCATCCGGCAGCTGAAGGAGCGAGTGGCAAACCTGCGTGCGAAACACAACCAGATCTACAACTTCCCCCTGCAGCACATCGAGCCCCAGGTCAACTGGTCAACAGTGATCGAGGAGAAACAGGTACCAAGGGGGCCACCAGTGTCACTGCCTGGCCAGTAGCACCAGCTGGGCAGGAGCTCCTGCAGCTCCCATGGACAAACTTGCTCTTGGAAAACTTCTGGGCAGCTCCATACTGGGAGCTGGGTGGCAGGGGAAGGGCAGAGGTGACAGGACAAGGGCAGGGGCTGTGGCACCAGGAGTCAGTGCTCGAGGTGGCACCGGTCCTGGCCTCAGCGTCCCCAGTCATCGCCTGCTTTAGGCTCTACTCCACAGCCCTTATTTTTTAATTTATCCCACTCCCTACACTCTTCCAGCCAGAGAAGGGTTAAACCCCCCAAACTGGTTTTCCCATGGCTGCACTCCAGCACAGCCAATTTCACCTCCATGCTCCTGGGGCGTCCGTGCACCACAGACCTGGGAGCCCCCCAAGCCCAGCTCCACGGCCAGCTCCTGGAGGAGTTTCCCAGGTCTCGGCAGCCTCCCCCCATTCCCCCATCGCTAACCCCAACCCCTGTGCACCCCAGGATGCATTGAGCAGCAAAGGCTTTGGGACTGACCTGCCACTGGTCAACAGCCAAGTAGAGGAGCACAACATCTTCCACAACGAGGTCATGGCCATCGGGCCACACATCGTCAAGGAAGGCAGCAAGGTCAGCTCTCCTGCCCCTCTCCTGCTGCCCTGCAGGGTCAGCCCTGCCCCGAGCCGTGGATGAAGGGGAGGGTGTCCCACCATCCAGGGTGCTGCAGCCCAGAGCAGGTTTGGGTGGGTGCCCAGATGCACCCCCAGCCTCAGAGCTCACCATCGCACACCGGCTCTGCCTTTACAATGAGGCAAATCCCATAAACCCGCATCCCCTTCCAGCCTAAACCCACATCCCTCTGCACCCTCGAGCCCCTGTCAGACTGCCGCTCTCCAGACACCGCTCCTAACCCTTGCCTTGCTTCTCCTCCAGGAAACCATGAGCGACTTCCAAGCCAGATACCAGAAGCTGCTGGTAAGAGCCTCTGGGCTCCTGGGGGAAGAACCCTCCTGGAGGGGTCCTGGGTGGCCGGGTACCACTGGGGGACCCACAGAGAGGAGCTTTGGGCTGAGCTCTCCCTGTGCCCCTGCGCAGGCCGGCTCCCAGCAGCGGCAGCAGGACCTGAACTCGCTGCAGGACTACATGCAGCGCTGCACCAACAAGCTCTACTGGCTGGATCAGCAGGCCAAGGACAGGACCCATTACGACTGGAGCGACCACAACCTGGACTACCCCAGCCGGCGCCGCCAGTACGAGGTCCGTGCGCTCCCGGCAGCCTGGCCCCGCTCCGGCTGGTGCCGGGCAAAAGGGAGCTGGGCACGGGGCCAGGGGAGCTGGATGGGGGCAGGAAATGTTCCTTCCCCCATGCCCCAGTCTCCCCCAGCCCATCATGAAGGGCTTTGAGATGTCCAGCTGATAGTACAGGGATAGTGAGGTTAATCCTTACCTCTGCCAAAGATAACGAGGCGTGATGGCTCCCTCACCCTCCTGTCCCTTATCTCAGCGCGGCTTGGCAGGAGTCACATCTTTAGCAACATCTGCAAGGGAAGGAAAAGTGAAAGCTGCAGTGGGGGAACACCACACTTTGTCTTGTGGAGCTGCTCAGCCCCAGACTGCAGCCAGCGTCCCCTCCCTTTGCGTGGGGATCAATATCTCGCCTCTCCCCATCCAGAACTTCATCCACCGGAAGCTGGAGGAGAAGGAGGAGGCCATCAACAAGCTGCACGCCGATGGGGATCAGCTGCTGGCCCAGAACCACCCCGGGAAGAACGCCATCGAGGTGAGCACCAGGGATGGGTCCCAGCTCCTCACCCACCCTGGAGCTTGGGGGGACTTGCCCAGCACTTCTCCAGAGTGGGACCTGGTGCCAGCACCACTTGTGACTTTAGTTCCTGAGATGCCAAGGGGGAAAAAGCCTCCTTCACCTGCAGATGTGTAAACACCACTGGAGGAGTGAAGATAAACCTAAGGATCTCTTCCCATCTTCCTCATTCCTGTGCCCAACTAGAGAGGTTGAATTATGGTGGAGCCCTCCCCTGTTTGGTGGGAGGATGGCCACAAGGATTTGCCACCTTCACACAGCCTATGTTTCCATGGGATCATCCCAGCCTTGGCTATTCCCAGCCTAGATTCCCCCTGAGAGCATCTGGGTGACTCCAGAGGCAGCCAAAGAGCTGCTCACTCAGGATGGCAACCGGGACTTCCTGGTGGCCAGTTCAGGCTTCCCCCTGCCACGGGGGTCCTGCTGATGTCCCCCTCCCACCCTGCCTTGCAGGCTCACATCGAGGCTGTGCACGCCGACTGGAAGGAGTACCTGAACCTGCTGATCTGCGAGGAGAGCCACCTCAAGTTCATGGAGGACTTCCACAAGGTACCACATCCCTGGGGACAGCGAGTTGTTGGAGCCCAGAGAGCGGATGCTGGCTTGCAGGAGATCCTAGCATACAAAAATTCCTGCTGTTCTGGAAATTGGGTAGAAGAGGTCCTAAAACCAGGATTGGAGTGCTCTAAACCCAGGATTTTTAAGGCTAGGAGAGCACCTTGAGCTGATAGAACACAAGTCACAGTTGCTCAGGCACCAAAGGTCAGTGATTGCTTGGCCAAAGCGTGACTTGCAGAAAGCTTCTGCTCCAGCACCGAGTTTCGTGAGCCACAGTCGGTGTCAGCATCCCTGTCCCCAGGACAGCAGAGATCCCTCAGCCCCAAACACGGCATGGGGAGACCTTGCGTGCTCCAGTGGGAAGCAGAACAGGTCCATGGAGGAAATCACAGCTGCCACCAGCAGAGCTGCCCCCCGGGGAGCCCAGCACAAGGGCTGAGTGTCCCAGCAGAGCGGGGCAGACAGATGTCTGCTGGATAAATGGCATCCAACAGCCAGGGAGGCTCTGCAGGGGAGCAGGTCGGGCTGGATTCCTCTCCCACAGCCTGGGCGTGTTCACCACCCCATGAGTCTCTTGCCAAAGCTGAGCCGTGGTGCCCAGCCCAGGCAGGGCCTTTTGTGGGGATCTGCCAGAACAGCTGCCCCAGGGGATGGTTTGTGTGTGCAAGGGCTTGGCTCTGCCTTCTGCTGGCGCTGGCAGTGGAGGCACCACACACCGTGGTGATGCTGTCCCAGTGGAACAGAACTGAGGACAGGGAAAGAAAGGTGGGACTTAACAGCTCTGCATGGAATAAGCAGCTCCTGGTTGTTGTTTCCTTCGATCTGATGTCCTGAGCAAGGGAAATAGCGACCCCTTGTCTTTCTCCACATATTCTGGGTGTCCAGATGCCCAGAGGAGCTCCTGGTGGCTGTGTGAAGACCATGGAGGGTCTGCTCCATGTTTCAGCAGGACCCTCTCTCACAAGAAACTTTCTCTTTCTGCAGTTTCAGAAGGACACTAAGGATGCTCAGGAGCTTTTGAAGAAGGTGGATACAGACCTGGACCAAAAATTCAGCCCGGAGTTCAAGGACAGATACCAGCTGGAGTCTCTCCTCCGGGAGCTGGATGTGAGTGTCTGCAGGCAGGACTGCAGGGGAGGCAGCAGCAGGAGCCACTGTCCCCACGGCACTGGCAGAGGGACATCCCCACCCATGTGGGTACCTGGCCCAGCTTTCTCCTGTTGCTGCCTCACCGTGCCCGGCCTTCTCCCCGCTCTTCCTTCCCCCCTGGCTAGAGATTGCCTCTCCCCTAGCAACGTAATTGCTCACTGGGCTGGTTTTTATTTGTGCTCTCATTGAGTTAGCGCTCGTTAAGGGTGGGAGCATAATTAGACCTGCTGCCAGAGGAGGTTGTGGAACTCGCTGTGCTGCAGTGAGCCGGGCTGGAGATTGCCCACTTGGAATGGAATGGGCTGTGCTGAGCCTGAGCCCGAGCCTAAGCCTAAATCCAAGCCCAAGCGTGCTGCAGCAGGCCCAGCTGATGCAGGTGTCCCGGGACAGCGGATAGCTCTTCCCAGGAGCTGTCCCCTCTCCTCCTGCGTGCTCCATCCCAATCAACATCTTGGGATCTCCACCTTCAGGGCTAGAAATAGAGCAGCTGCTGGAGAGCCTTGTGGCAGGGCTGGGCTCAGAGCTGGGAGTGGGGCTGTCCACCGACACAGCCACGCAGGTGTGGGCCATGCACCACAGAACCCTGGCACTGCCCACTGGCACGGCAGCCCCTGGGCACAGTCCCAGTCCTCAGCCTGGCTGCAGAACGAGGCAGGAGAGTGCAGGAGCACCTGGAGCAGGGACACGGGGCTGCAGGAGGTGCCTTCAGCAGCACAAACACAGGAGAACCCACAGTCTGTCCCGGCTGTGTGGGAACGAGCTCCTCCCTGGGTGCGAGACCCCAGGAGTTCGTTCTTCCCCTGTTTTCCTACTGGTTCTTGTTGTTGCCCCGTGCCAGGACCAGGAGAAGGCCTTGGACAAGTACGAGGCCGTGGTGAAGTCGCTGCAGGAGCGCAGCCAGCAGGTCCTGCCGCTGCGGTACCGCCGCGAGCCGCCGCCGCAGCCCATCCCCGTGGAGGCTCTCTGCGAGTACGAGGGCGAGCAGGTACCGCCATCCCCGGCCCAGGGGCGAGCAGAGGCGCTGCCGGGGCCATCTCCTCAGGGGGCACGGGAATGGAAGCGGTGCTGCGGGAAGGAGCAGGTTTTTCCAAGCCGTGGTGGCTCCTGCAGTGGGAGCAAGGCAAAGGTCGCCCTCGCCCCAGTGGGAAGAGCAGGTTTTGCAGCGGAGGAGCAGGAGGGGTCTGGGGGAAACGCGGCCTCCCTGCCTCTCACACACCCTCGGGACGTTGCGACAGCGCAGCTCTGTCGCATTCCCACGCTCCCTGTGCTGATGTCCCGGCGTGTTCCTGACCGAAGGAACACCGCCCCAGCCCCGGCCATTCCCAGGCCACGTCCCCTCATCGCCACCACCACCGTGACAGCCTTTGCAGGGCTGGGTAGCCGGCCAAAGGGACGGGACAGCAGAGCCGGCAGCCACCACGGGAGTGGCAGGGGTGGGACAGGAGGCAGCAGCTCCAGCTGACTCAGCTGCCGGCTTCTCCGAAAAGGAAAGCCGGAGCACGGCCCTGGAAACGCCTCCTCCTCTCTGCCCGAGTGGGAATTCGCTCGCCGCGGCTGTCGCAAGAGGCATGGCTCGGTGCCTGGAGGCTGCGGGCAGGGAGGAGCAGGCACATGAGTTCCTGGCAAGGCGCAGACTCTCGGAGAAGCCGGGAGAAGGGATCGGGGGTGTGCCGGTGCTGCCTCCCCGCCGCTCCTGCCGCGCTGCTGTGACCGGTTCCTGTCCCCCAGGGCCAGATCAGCCGCGGAGCCCACTACACCCTGCGGAGGAACGGCGGAGACCTTTGGGAAGTGGCCGACAGCGCAGGAGACACGATCAGCGCCCCCGGGGTCTGCTTCATGATCCCCCCGCCCGACCCCGAAGCAATAGCCCTGGCAGACCAGTACGTGCCCCCAGCCTCGGGCGGGACCATCCCACTGCCCCTCCGGCCTTTGCCTTCCCCGGCCCCAGGCGCTGCCTCCAGCGCTGCAGCCCCGTCTGGCACCCCAGGGCTCCTGCCCCGATTCCCACAGCGGAGCTCTGCCTTCTGGAAGCCTCAGGCTTCCTCCAGAAGGGATTCCTGCCCCTTCCTGCTTGCCCACAAGATCCCACTGGCAAAGGGGAGCCGGCTCAGAGCCATCCCGGTCCCCCCTGCTCTGGGGGGGCCACTATGGCAGGGGAAGCTGCCCACCCCTCCCTCAGCAGGCAGGTCCCTGCCTGGCTGTGTCTCCCCTGTTCTAATGAAGGCACTGCTCTACCCCAGCGTGGGGTGAAGGTGCTTTTTCCCCCATCTGCTTCATGGCTGCCTCGAGGGAGCAGCTCCCACAACCCCTCCCGAGCTGGAGCTGCTTCCTGGAGCAGTGCTGGAATGGTGACAGGCTGCTGGAGAGGCTGAGGGTCTGACTGACCTCCTGCTGTCCCGTTTTGCAGAATTGCCAAGCACTACGTGACCGTGAAGGAGAAGACCAACAACTGCAAGAACGTCCTCCAGCAGCGCTATGAGGGGCTGAAGGCAGACAGCATCGGAGGTGTGGAGGGGGAGGGCAGCCTGGGGCACAGAAAGGCTTGAGCTTAGGTGGTGGAGCATCTTATGGGGATGTTCCCATCTCCTGAGGGTCCTGGGGATAACACTGCTCGATGGGTGCAGGGGCAGAGCAGCCAGGCTGTGCTCACAGCAGGCCGGGCTCAGGGAGTGCAGCAGGATGAGGGTTTGGCACTCACCGGTGGGACTGAGCCCACAGCCAGCTTCCAGCCAGCTTTAATCTGGTCCCCTCTTGTTTTCCAGATGCTGCATCAGTTCGGGGACGCCAGCTCCTGGCAGGGCTGGAGAAAGTCAACAGTGACCTGGACAAGCAGGAGAAAGCCATCACAGCAAACCTCCGGCCGCCGCTGGAGCAGAGCCGGGCAGTGCAGGACAGCACCGAGCGCTCCAAGGACCTCAAGGCAGGGGCTGTGGAGCTGAGGGATGGTGCCTTACAGGGACCGTGCTCCCAAAGGGTCTCCAGCGTGCTTCTCAATAACCAGGGGTGCTTAAAGTGCTCCCTGAGCCCGGGAAATGGGGGATGGAGTGATGCTCACAGCTTCCTCCAGTAGAGATGGGGAGCAGCTCTGTGAGCAGCCTCAGAAGCCCAAAACCTTTGCCCTGCTTCTGGCCCCGCTCAGTTGAATGGGAAAAAGGTGTTGGCTGAGAGGATGAGAGGGGAGCCCTGAGGTTTTGATCCTGCCCACAATCCAAGCACAGCAGGGTTGTTAACTTTGCCACCACTCTCACCAGCTCAGAGAGGAACAGGAAAACCTTTGTGGTCCGAGGCAGTTTCTCCTTATGGACCTGCTCCTCCAGGCTCCAGTGCCAGTAGCATCCAGCTCCTTTCCTCTCCTTCAGACCCCTAATTAAGCCAGGCTCCATGCCACAAGCCTCCCTTGGTTTAGGAGGAAGTTCAGGTCCCGGTTACAGCACTTGCCCAGGGCTGTGTCAAAATCCAGGTGCCACCACAAGTGAAAGCAAATTGCCCCAACTGCCTGCAGTTGTCCAGGCAAGGATTCATCTGTCAGAGCCCAACGGCCCAGATGAATCCAGCATGTCCCTGACTGAGCTGGAGCTTCTGGGAACCACTCCCCAGCTGGAGTTTCCTTGCTAAGGAGGGACCGGTCGAAAGAAAGTCAGCCAAAAACATCCTTCTGTGCCCTGCAGGGCTGAAAGGCACCTTCCACCCAACACAAATCCTCAGACCTGACCTCCTTCCTCACCCTGGACAGCCAAGGGTGTCTCCTCTGTAGCTGCCAGGTCCTGGCTCAGCTGCTCTAAAGGCCTTGTTCCTCCTGCAGAACATCACCAACGAGGTCCGTCGGATTGAGCCTGAGAAAACCAGGAAGATCCAGGAGTGCGAGGCCTTCATCGAATCCGTGCCCAACACGGGCAGCGCGACCCTGGTGAGGAACAAGGTGGAGAACACCAACAAGAAGTACGAGCGCGTGGTGCAGCTGCTCAGCGCTGCCCAGGAGAAGTAAGTCATGGCTTAAATCCCGGCTTGAGCCCGGCCTAACGCAGGATCCTGGAGGAGGAGGGTGCAGGTGTGCTTAAACACCTTCCTCTCGTGTCCCTACAGGGTTGAGGTGGCCACAAACCTGGAGAGGAGCCTCCAGCAAGGCCGAGACCTGCTGTCAACCTATGAGAACAAGCTGGTCATAGATGACACGGTACCAGAGGACTTGAAGGTGGTGGACAGGAAGAAGGACGAGCTGCTGGTGAGTTTCCTGCCCTGTTCGCATGCTGCACATGCAAAACCACTTTGCAAAAGCTGTGCTGACTTCTGCTCAACCCACAGGCTTGGGTCTGTTGGTGACAGGGTGGCCTCCCCCAGCTGGGGGTGAGAGCTCACCTTGACTGCAGTGATCCCCACCTGCTTCAAACACAAACACCTCCCATCCCCAAATCAAATCAAATCAAATCAAATCAAATCAAATCAAATCAAATCCAATCAAATCAAATCCAATCCAATCCCATTTGAAGTCCTGTGATTTGACAAAAGGACTAATGCAGACTGATTCCCTCTCTGCTCTGCCCTTGTGAGACTCTCCCACAGCTGTGCTGTGTCCAGGTCTGGAGTCCTCAGCACAAGAAAGACGTGGACTTGTTGGAGCAGGTCCAGAGAAGATGCTCTGAGGGCTGGAGCCCCTCTGCTCTGGAGCCAGGCTGGGAGAGCTGGGGGTGTTCACCTGGAGAGAATAAGGCTCCAGGGAGACCTCAGAGCCCCTTGCCGGGCCTAAAGGAGGATTATAAAAAAAGGAGAGAGACTTCTTACACAGGCAGATACTGACAGGACAAGAGGAATGGTTTTAAACTAAAAGAGAAGATATTTAAATGAGCTATTGGGAAGAAATTCTGCTCTGTGAGGGTGCCCAGAGAAGCTGTGGCTGCCCCTGGATCCCTGGAAGTGTCCAAGGCCAGGCTGGAAAGGGCTTGGAGCAGCCTGGAACCGTGGAAGGTGTCCCTGCCCATGGCAGGGGGTGGGATGAGATGAGCTTTAAGCTTTTTCCAAACTAAAACCTTGTGTGTTTCTTAGAGAAGTGAAGGATAAAATGGTCTGGGAAATGCAACACAGCAGCCTGATACTGGAAAGATGGACCTGGCAGGGCTTTGAGAACAGTTATTGCTAGGAAAGCTACCCAAACTGACAATTCTTCTGCTATAGAAAGACCAACAACTGGCTAGGCCAGAATTTTCCGTGCTCCTCCAGCTTTTCCATGAAATCCCAGGTTCAGACTAACATGGAAGAGCTGTCACTGCTCCTTCCAGAGTTGCTGCACTGGCAAGAACAGGATCTAAGCCCTGCATGAGGAGCAGCAGCTATTTTGCACATCGTACGGTTACTTTTAAAGGTCAGCAGGTCGAGGAGGGAGTAAGGGGTGGCTTTTGTTCCTGGCAGGTTTACCAGGTGGTTCTGCTTACCATGCAAGCCTTGAACTTGGTTTTTTCCACAACTGCTGGCACTGCTGCAGCTCAGCCCTGCAGCTCCAGTGCAGCTGCTGGAGTTGATGTGGGTGACAACAGTGACAAGAGCCTGGCTTGTGTGAACCCCCAGAGAATCCCCCTCTCCTGCTTTTTTTTTCCACAGGCCATGGGCACCGAGCTCCAGTCCAAGAAGTTCCTGCTGAGAGAAGCCGAACAGAACCTGCAGAGGACCAAGACGTGCTCCAACACCCTGGCCAGCAAGTTCCAGGAGCACTGCCCCGACATCGAGCGCCAGGAGGCAGAGCTCTACAAGCTCAACCAGCGCTTCAACAACCTCAGCAAGCAGATCGACCACAGGTGAGACCACGGGGCAGGATCAGCCTGCAGAGCTGTGACATTGGCTGTGGAGCTGGAACCACGCTGGAATTGCAGGAGGCACAACACCATCCTGGGAAGGAGGAGTTGCAGAAGGGCTTCCAGGGAGGTCTGGGGTGGAAGAGGGAGAGGTTGCTGGCGTGTGCTGGCTGGGTAGAACTGGGAAGACTTTTGGATTAAGTTCTCTTGCAACAGCAGTACCAAGAGAACAACTCTGGCTCGAATCCATGCCTTTAGGGAGCAGGGGAAGCGGGATGGGTTAAGAGGTGTCTGCAGCAGGCACAGGAGATGTGATGGGACTGAAGCTGAGCTGATTTCCCCCACAGAACGCAGACCCTGCAGAAAGCAAAAAGTGCCTACTCCAACTACCGCAGCAACTACGACAAGGTGAACCAGTTCCTGTGCAACATCCCCAACTACGAGCCCCAGGAGACCGACAACATCCAGCAAGTGGAGATGAAGCTGAAGAGCCAAGCGGTAATTCCCAGAGCAGCCCGGGCTCCACAGGGAGAGGAGAGGGAACAATGCTAAAAGAAGCAGAACTTAGATAGCTCCTGAATATCAAATAGAAAAATTTAAATATTTATTAGATTTATTCTTGTGCTCTAAGGTCCCGCTGTCCCCCTGTGCCTTGTTTACACATAGCAGGGCTGCTCGAGGAGGTTGGAATTCTCAGGGTTGTGATTTTAATGGTAACCCCCAAAGAGGCTGAAGGATGCATTTGGGTGTTGTGTTCCCTCTGATCTGGATCTCTGTGCACCCAGGCACTGCTCAGTGACATTGCAAGCAAGGAACAGGAGGTGCAGAAGGTCTCTGCCACAGCTCAGCAGTACCAGCAGGCAGTGAAGGTAAGGACTGAAATTCTGCCTGTGAGAGAACAGAGAAACAGAGTATTTGGGTTAGAAGGGACCCTCATTCCACCCCTCCCAAGGGCAGTGACACCTTCCACTGTCGCAGGCTGCTCCAAGCCCCGTCCAACCTGGCCTTGGACACTGCCAGGGATCCAGGGGCAGCCACAGCTGCTCTGGGCACCCTGTGCCAGGGCCTGCCCACCCTCCCAGGGAACAATTCCTGCCCAATATCCCATCCATCCCTGCCCTCTGGCAGTGGGAAGCCATTCCCTGTGTCCTGTCCCTCCATCCCTTGTCCCCAGTCCCTCTGCAGCTCTCCTGGAGCCCCTTTAGGCCCTGGAAGGGGCTCTGAGCTCTCCCTGGAGCCTTCTCTTGTCCAGGTGAACACCCCCAGCTCTCCCAGCCTGGCTCCAGAGCAAAGGGGGGGTTTTGTGGCCTTCCCAAAAGGTGAAGTTAAAGCCAAGGCAGCTTAGGAGGAGCCTGTGCACGAAGGGGACCCAGTAATTTCCTGTTTCTCCTGGGAATGTCCTCCCACAGGACTACGAGTTGGAGGCTGAGAAGCTGCGCTCCATCCTGGACCTGGAGAACGGCCGGAATGGCTACACGAGCAAGAAGCCCAGGCTGCAGTCCCCAGCTGCCAAAGTGAAAGAGGAGGTAAGCAAGGGGCAGCCAGAGCAGAGCTAAAGCAGGGGGCAGCTCACAGGAGCACTGGGGGTTTGCAAACACCTCCATTTACTGTGGGGACCTTGGCAGGGAAGGGCAGAGAATCAGGAGGAAGGGATTTTTCATCATTTTTTTGGACTGGGCTGGCCAGAATGAGGGAAGGAAAATGCTGGATTTAACACTTGTGGAAGGGAAAAAGGAGGAGAAAAGCCAAAAACCTGGAAGTTTTTCCCTTCTCTAGACTTTCAGAGAGATTTCACCACTAATACTTACAGTGAGATGAGGCCACAAGCTATTTATTTATGCAGGATCTGTTTGCTACCTGCCTCAAACTCATCCTGCCTGTGGAGGCAGGCAGAAATGTCCACCTGGCTCTTCCTCAGCTTCCTCACCTGGTTCTTCCTGCACCTCTTTTTGCTTATCCTGAGTAGGAAAACCACAGTATGACCATGAGTGTGTCTGTGCATGAGAATCCCTCTCCCTGCCCCCAAAACTCGGCAGTTCACCACTGTAGGTTTTTAGAGGAGCACCCGGAGCTACCTCTTTAGGGTCTGTTGTTTCTGGCCTTCTCGAGCTCTTCCCAACACGTTTTTGTTTGGCAGGAAGCTGTTCTGGCAGCCAAATACACGGAAGTGAACGCTGTGAACAAGCAGAGGCTGCAGAACCTGGAGTTTGCCCAGAGCCTCCTGCGGCAGGTGAGTGATCCCGGAGCGAGGTGGTGATGGAGGGCCACACGTGTTGGACCCAAGGACGTGTGAATGACACACATGTGGGGCTCTGCCAATACAAGCTGAACTGGGAACAAGTCTGGCTGGTGTTTTGTCCCCCTAAATCATTAATCAGCAGGGATCTAAATGGGACAGACCACCCCCCACTCCCATTTCCCACTCATCCTAGGAAGCTCCATACCATTTTTAACACTCTTTTTGCCATTCTGTGGCAGAATTAGTGTCCCTTGTGGCTCAAAGCTTTGTTCTGACAGCAGCAGAAGGGTTTTCTCAGGCTGGGAACCCACAGAGAAGCCTGTTTGCAGCTATTCCCTGCTCAGAGCTTGCCATAGCTCAACTCCCTCCTGCTGTTTTGTTGGAGGCACCGATATCCTGGCCTGGGTCAGGAGTAGCATGGCAGGACCAGGGCAGTGATTGTCCCTCTGTGCTGGCACTGCTGAGGCACCCCCAGGGCTGTGTCCAGTCCTGGGCCCCTCATGACAAGAGACCCTGAGGGGCTGGAGCGTGTCCAGGGCAGGGAACGGAGCTGGGGAAGGGGCTGGAGCACCAGGAGCAGCTGAGGGAGCGGGGAAAGGGGCTGAGCCTGGAGAAAAGGAGGCTCAGGGGGGCCCTTGTGGCTCTGCACAACTCCCGGACAGGAGGGGGCAGCCGGGGGGGGTCGGGCTCTGCTCCCAGGGAACAGGGACAGGACAAGGGGAAATGGCCTCAGGCTGGGCCAGGGGAGGCTCAGGTTGGACATCAGCAGGAAATTCCCCATGGAAAAGGTGGTCAGGCATTGGAAGGGGCTGCCCAGGGAGGTGGTGGATGTGTTCCACCATTCCTGGAGGTGTCCAAGGAATGACTGGACATAGCACTCAGTGCTCTGGGCTGGGTGACAAGGTGGGGATCAGCCACAGGTTGGACTCGATGACCTTGGAGGGCTTTTCCAACCTAACTGATTCTGTTATTCTATGATGATAAGCACCAAAAGTGTGATTAACTGGATTTTTTTGACTAACCTTTCTTGATCCTTTTTCCAACAACAGCAGCCAGAGATTCAGGTGACACAAGACTTTGCCCAGACCAAAATGTCTGTTAGGCCTGTGGAAGAAGTCTGGAAGTTGAAGAAAGAGCTCGAGGATGAGACTCAGCGTCGGCAACAGCTTGAAGCAGAGATCAAAGCCATTCAGAACAACATTGTCCACCTGCAAAACCAGAAGCCCCAAGAAACTGTGGTGAAGA
This sequence comes from Ifrita kowaldi, assembly GCA_013398055.1. NCBI lineage: Eukaryota > Metazoa > Chordata > Aves > Passeriformes > Cinclosomatidae > Ifrita > Ifrita kowaldi. The sequence continues at coordinate 30,525 of VZRS01011884.1, forward strand.
AAGAACTGGTGAAGAAGGTGCCTGACCCCCAGCTGGAGGAGAGCTTCCACAGACTGCAGCAAAACCTGGCAGAGGAGCAGCGCAAGAACCAGGTGCTCCAGGATGAGCTGGAGGCTCTTAAAATCCGGCTGCGTGTCCTGGAGCACGAGAAGAGGGAAGGAGGGCAGGAGTACATAGTGAAAGAGGTGCTGAGGATTGAACAAGATAAGGCTCAAGCTGATGAAATCCTGAAGCTCAAAGAGGAACTGGAAGAGCTCAGGAGGCAGGAAGGGACCAGGGAGAGTGAAGTCATCCTCTTACGCCAACAAATTGCTGTGCTGTCCAGTGAGAAGAACAAAGAGCAGGAGAAGGTGACGGAGAAGGAGGTGCTGAAGCTGCAGAACGATCCCCAGCTGGAGATGGAATTCCGGATGTTGCAGGAGACCAAGGAGAGGGAGAGCGCCCTTCGGCAGAAGCACGAGGAAGAGCTCAACTTCCTCCAGGACAAGCTCAAGCGTCTGGAGAAGGAACGGGCCATCGCTGAGGGTAAAATCACCGTCAAGGAGGTGCTGAAGGTGGAGAAGGACTTGGTCATTGAGAGGGAGGTGAACGAGCTCCGGCGCCAGTATGAAGATGAGAAGTCCAAGGGCCGCTCCAACGAGCGGGAAAAGGCTGAGCTGCTCAGGAAGATCCAGCTGCTGGAAGAGGAGAACTCCAAGGTGGTTGTTCAGGAGAAAGTGCGTGAGATTGTGCGCCCAGACCCCAAGGCTGAGAATGAAGTTGCCAACCTTCGCTTGGAGCTGGTAGAGCAGGAGAGGAGGTACCGCGGTGGGGACGAACAGCTGAAGAGCTGCCAGAACGAGCTGGCTGCTCTGAAGAACAGAGGGCCCCTGGTAGAAGTCAAAGAAGTCATTAAGGAGGTCATTAAGTACAAGAATGATCCAGAAACCGAAAAGGAGCTACAACGACTCCGGGAGGAAATCATAGAGAGGACCGGAGCCATCGAAAGAGCTGACCTGGAGATCTACCAGCTGAAACAAGAGATACAAGCTTTGAAAGACACCAAACCTCAAGTGCAAATGAAGGAAGTTGTTCAAGAAATCCTCCAGTTTCGGGAAGACCCCAAGACTAGAGAGGAGGTAGAGTCGCTGCGAGTGCAGCTGGCAGATGAACAGATGAAGCACATCGACCTGGAGAGGGAGCGACTTCTCCAAGAAGAAAAAGTAAGACAGAAGGAGGAAGAACTTTCTCAGGTGAAAGAGAAAGTGGTCCAGCAGGAAGTAGTGAAGTATGAGCAGGATCCAGCCTTGAAAGCTGAGGTGAACTCCTTCTCCCAGAGCATCGAGAGCGAGCTGAAGCAGATCGACGGCCTCCGCGAGGAGCTGCGCAAGCTGCAGAGGAGACGCTCCGAGCTGGAGCGGCAGCTCGAGGAGCTGGAGAAGGAGAGACAGGCCCGCAGGGAGGCCGAGCTGGAGGTGCAGAGGCTCAGGATCCGGCTGAACGAGCTGGAAGAACAGGAAAGAGAAACAACAGAACGAGTGACTGTGAAACAGAAGGTGATCCTTCAGCAAGATCCCCAGCAGGAGAAGGAGCACTCCCTCCTCAAGCTGGAGTTAGAAGAAGAGAAGCACCGCAGACAAGTCCTGCAAACCGAGCTGGAAGCCCTGAGAAAGAAGCTCCTTTCTTTGGAGAAGATGGAGGTCAAGGAGAAAGTGGTCTTTTCAGAGAGCGTCCAAGTGGACAAAGGAGACACGGAGTACGAGATTCAAAAGCTGAAGAGCAACCTGGAAGAAGAAAGTAGGCGCAAGAGGGAACTGGATGCAGATATCAACCGCCTGGAAACCAGGCTGTCCGAGGTGGAATTCAACAACTCCAAGTCATCAAAGGAGCTAGACTTGTTAAGGGAGGAAAACCACAAACTACACCTCGAGAAACAGAATTTGCTGATGGAAACAAGGAGACTGCAGTCAGAGATTGAACTCACCGCAACAGAAGCTCAGGATTTGAGAAACATGACCCACGTGGACAGTGGAATAAACCTGGACTCCAGGTTCCAAGCTTTGGAAAGAGAGTTGGAAGATCTGAAGCAGTTATCCAGAGAAAAAGATGCAGAGATTGAGCAACTCCAGAATCGCCTGAAGACGGTGGCTATCAAGAGGGAGCAAAGAGAGAACCACCTGAGGCGCTCCATCGTGGTCATCGACCCTGACACAGGAAAGGAGATGTCTCCAGAGGAAGCTCACGTGTTCGGCCTCATTGAATGGAGCCTGTTTGTCAAACTGAAGAGCCAGGAATGCGACTGGGAGGAGATCTCAATAAAGGGTCCCAACGGGGAATCGTCTGTGATCCTCGACAGGAAGTCTGGCAGGGAGTTCTCCATCGAGGACGCCCTGAAGAGCGGCAGGCTCACCATGGCCCAGTACGACAGTTACCTCAACAAGGAGATGTCTATCCAGGAGCTGGCAGTCTTGGTGTCCGGAAGCAATTACACAGCGCTCGCTCCACTTTAGAAACTTTACTTCAAGAGCAGCCAGTCAGAGCTGCAGTGCCTTGTAGACACCCAGATCACTGCAAAGCCTCGCCCTCCTTCGCGTCTTCCAAACTGCTACAGCCTCTGCCCCGGCCATGCTACGCAGCCACACCGCTTGCCGTCACTCACTGCAGAAAACACCACCAGTAGTGGAAAACATCTGCCAAACCTTCTCCCCCTCTTCCTTCCTGCCTGCCAGAAAACAACAGAAAGCCTTAGGACAGTGAAGTGCCTCAAGTCCAAAGACTTGGTAGAACCTGCAGCTTCCTCAACTTCTACTCACATAGTTGTGTACGAAGCCGTGTCAGGAGAGAGACTGAAGGTCCAGGTGACTCCGAGGTGACCAGCAGGAGCTGGTTACATCAGCTGCGTGTTGATAAGCCAGACAGTCCCACCGTGGACAACTGACTCAATGATGGGCTCGTCCTCTGAGAAAACCAGCTCTGTGGAAACCAAGGTTTCAGTCCAGAATCACCACGTCAAGACCCACCACCACCTTTTGTTCACCTCTGTGCCTGTGCTGCTGGGGAAGAGTGAAGGTGTACTTTGATGGCACCAGCCAGTGATCCAGGAGGAGCATTCCCACACCACAGAGGTCAAGGAAAAGGACATGAAGAGATGGCAGAACCACCAGACACAAGGGGTTGCGCGCAGCATGCAAGGGAACCCAACGCAGAGGGCCTCCCACAGACAGCTCCTTCCCTCGTGGTTGAAAGCTGTTTGTGCTGGTGTTTTCCTGGATGGAGTTACATGCAGCTACGTTTCATTTACTTGTGTAAGGGAATGGGGAATAGAGGGGAATTCTATTTATAGTACAAAATAAAAATGCAGTGGTTCCAATCAGAAGGTGGCTGGTCTTTATTAATTACGGCAGCCTCTTGACCTTTGGCTGCACAAGAAGTTGCCATTTTGGAGTCAGAATTAAAACACTAAGATTATTCATCTTAGCTGTTGGCTCTTTTCCAAGGGGGAACTTGCTGGAGCAGCACTGGAGCTGGGACTAATTAGCAGCATTAGATGGGACTGAAGTGCACTAAAGAGTGTGACGGCAGGTGCAGAACAGTGGATTGCACTGGGATGGTACCTGAGCCCGTTCACTTCCTTTTTCCCAAATTCCAGCTAATACCCAAACCCCAGTGAGCTCTGATATCCACAAAAGCAGCCATAAGCATTCCCTGCTTACCCCTCCTGGCTCTGGGGATTGACACCACTGTTTTACCTGTGCCAATGAAGGGATCAGGGAGGATCACTCTGGTGCTCTGGGGTCTGAGCCTCACACGTCCTTTCCAGCAGAGGCCAACTTCAAGCACCAGCAGGAGCACAGGGAATGAGAAGAAACATTCCTACCCCTACAGCAGCTGTAACAGAGCTGCCATTCACTCACCACACAGGAGACTTTAAAACAGTCAATAACCCATGACCCACTCAAGCCACAGGTGAGCATCCAAGCTGCAACAGAAATTCTTGGAATCGAAGTCAGGGAACTAGAGGTAAGGAGATGGGGGGGAAGAAAAAGTGTTTTGGAAAGTTTGAAACAATTTATTCCGTTGTTCTGTACAAGATTAACAGTTTTCATACCACCCCCACCATCGTCAGCAAGACAGTCCCAACACACACCAAAAAAAATAGAATAGTAAACTGCAGCTCTTACACCCAAAAGGAACTGCCATCCCCAAGTGCGTGCCATGGGAGCCTTCCCTCCCTGTTCCATCCTGGAAGCGCTGCAAGTTGCCTCGCCAAGGCAGAGGTGCCAGCCTGGCTCCCCATCAGCTGCTCTGCGTGGGCCTGCCTTGCTGCCACTCTGCTCCACACCACTCACTCATTCATTATCACATGTAAAGAAAAAATATCCCACAGAATTGCCACCANCCCCAAGCCACAGGTGAGCATCCAAGCTGCAACAGAAATTCTTGGAATCAAAGTCAGGGAACTAGAGGTAAGGAGATGGGGGGGGAAGAAAAAGTGTTTTGGAAAGTTTGAAACAATTTATTCCGTTGTTCTGTACAAGATTAACAGTTTTCATACCACCCCCACCATCGTCAGCAAGACAGTCCCAACACACACCAAAAAAAATAGAATAGTAAACTGCAGCTCTTACACCCAAAAGGAACTGCCATCCCCAAGTGCGTGCCATGGGAGCCTTCCCTCCCTGTTCCATCCTGGAAGCGCTGCAAGTTGCCTCGCCAAGGCAGAGGTGCCAGCCTGGCTCCCCATCAGCTGCTCTGCGTGGGCCTGCCTTGCTGCCACTCTGCTCCACACCACTCACTCATTCATTATCACATGTAAAGAAAAAATATCCCACAGAATTGCCACCACATAAACATTTCCCTGAGGCAAGAGGCTTCGCTAAATTCCTAGAAGGAGGGCGTTCTGCTCCGGCCGCGCACACGGGAGCTTCCCAGCAGAAGCATTCAAGTGAAAGCAAAGAGAGGGAGGAGAACCAGTACCTCGAGTCACTCGCTGAGAGCCCCTATCCTGCCAGGTGTCCCAAGCTTTCAGCTCCCAGGGGAAGGTGCCAAGCACCCCTCGGGATGAGGCCTTCAGCAGGAACCACACGACATCCACTGCTCAGAGTCCGTTCTACACACGCGAGTTCTGTCTTTGGCTCTTTTGCTATAACCTAGGTATTTTCTGTAAACAGACTTGAAATCTGAGCTTGATCCATTCATTTGAAATACAATCAACTCACTGATCTTGGGCAGTTATGTATCAACTCCAATTGAAAACAGTCTTATTCGGATCTTAACAAAAACCAGGGGAAACTAAAGCAGGTATTTGCTGGTATGGTGGGGTCAGCGTCCTTCCCCAAAGCTCAAGGAGGAAGCTACAAGCTTTTCCTTGGAATACCAGTAAATTCCACGTGGATCAGCGCTACCACTGCACAACTGGGACGTGCCTGTGGGGGCCTGAGAGAAGACAGACTGGGCAGAGCAGGAAACCAAACCTCAGAAAGCTCAGGTGGAGCCTCAGCCTGCCCTTAGCCTGAAAGGGGGTGCTCAGGGGGAGTATTTAGGTCTAAAAGCTGAAAAAATGAACAAGAAAAGACACCCCGCAACTGTAGACGGTCCCTGTTCCTGCAGCTGTGCTGAGCACACGATCCTGGTGCAGGTATCACTGAGGAGAGCAGCGTTTCTCTCTGGAATTCATTGGACAGGTAGTGACCTTGGTTCATCTCGCTCATTCCCTCTGCCCACCAAATTGATCCTAACTCACAACCCTAGGAAAGAATGGCTTTAGGGGAGGGCCTGGAACCCGCCTGCACATACTGGGATGAGAACTGGTGCTCCTGCTGGATTTGGGACTGTGCTCAGTCACCAGGTCACCACTGAAGTCCAGACAGTGCAGCTTTTTTTTTTTCTTTTTCTTTTTCTGATGTGCAACCATAAAAAGCTCTATTAAATAAACCAGAATACATTTTAAATACAGAATGGTTAAAAAAGGGTTGAGGAGCACACAAAATAGGGCTGAAATGTGTGTCACTAGTCCATTCTTGCTCCACCATAAAAGGCACTGGAATTATGTCTTCCGATCCACGTGACATGCTAAGAAGTGTCCCATTCAATCCAATGCATTCGATGGCAATGAGGATAAAACTGAGCAGGAAAAAAGCATCCCTTTGGAGGGAAAAAAAAAAATCCAAAAACTCAAAAGAAGTAGAATTCTAAAAGTCGACTGCATCTAAAAATGTCTCTCTAAAGAGTCTTCCTTCTCCTCCAGAGGGGAACATCAGGTGGTTCCTCAGATTCACCACACAGGAAATGTTAAATCCTCCCATTAAGTGTAGCACAGTTTTATAGTACAATTGGAAAGTTACTCAAATGTCTTCAAGAAAGCACTGGCAGTGCTAGAATTATCCAAGTAAATCCAAAGCAGAAGAAAGAAGCACCTTTCATACCCTCCACGGGGAGACCAAGGAGGTAACTGGACTTGGAGGTACTTGGCAGCTACAGACACAGGTGGGTGGGAATCCACGGCAGGACCACCCGAGCCTCCCTGCGAGTTCCAGCTCCTGCCAGTGCCAGGGAATGCAGGAAGGGCAGCAGCAATAAAACAGTGCTACAAAAGGCTCCTCTCATCAGGGCATGGCTCAAGGTGGCCCCGTGTGTGGGGCTCAGCTCTGAAAGCCTCTGAGCAGACGCCCCAATGAGTTCCTCGTTGCAGTTCAGTCTCTCCAGTTGTCGTAAAAAAAAAAAAAAAATA
>VZRS01011884.1:37580-60847 GCA_013398055.1 Ifrita kowaldi
AGAAAAGAAATCAAAAGACACAGCTGGTATCCAAAGTCCTGTTCCTCTGGGTTTTATCCTATGGGTGCTGGAGCTCCCCTCCTCGCAGGCGTCACAACTTGCGCTGCTGTGCATTGGACCCTTTGCCATGAAGCTGAGAAGCATCTGAAAGAAAATAAAACCAGCTGGGAAGGGGGCTCAGCACCAGCCCATGGAGCGTGGGCAGCTGGGACAGCCAGGCCTCTCTGCACAGAGGGAACACCTACTTCTCCTCCCCAGCACCAAGGAATCAGGAAGAAGAGGATGTGCTTGGAGACATCCCCCCATGGGGAGCAGCCCAGCCTCTGAGGAAGGGACAAGGGAAGCACTGAGGGTCCCCCTACGGCACAACTCCAGCTGCCAGGGGACTCCTTAGCCTGTGCCCTTCTCTAAATCCAGCCTGCCACATCTCCCCCTCCAGGACACCCGAAACACGTGGTATGGCTGCCTTGCACCTACAGATGGTTGGAAGGAACCTGTTGCACATTTTTGCTGTTGTAATCACAGAATCATCCTCCAAGACCATGGAATCCAACCTGTGACCCATTCCCACCTTGTCCCCAGCCCAGAGCACTGAGTGCCAAGTCCAGGCTTTCCTTGGACACCTCCAGGGATGGGCACTCCAAACCTCCCTGGGCAGCCCCTGCCAATGCCTGACCACCCTTTCCATGGAGAAATTCCTGCTGATGTCCAACCTGAACCTCCCCTGGGCACAGCTTGAGGCTGTTTCCTCTTGTCCTGTCACTGGTTGTGTGGGAGAAGAGGCCAACCCCTCACCTACAAACTCCTTTCAGATAGGGCTTTAGGTGCTTTATTATTGATTTTTTAAAATTATTTAATTTGGTGCTTTTTAAACGAAGGCTTTAGGTGCCCACTGATAGCAACGGGAACCGTAGGAATCTCACCACTGATGGAACAGAAAGGAATGGATGTGAAGGAAAAGAGAAAATGCACTGAAGAGAGAAGGAAGGAAGGAAGTTTAAGGAAGCAGAAGTTTTCCAGGAGCAATTAAAACTACTTCATACTGTGATGAACAAATGGGAGTCCTGAGACGTGCAGCTAAGCAGCAGTGGCACCGAGCAGTGCAGCAGCAGCTTCTCCTGCAGGCCAAGACCAGCTCATTGCATGCAAGAGCTCAGGCCAGCACATCCCATTTCCACAGATCCAGCACCACATTCCCAGCACAAGGCACCTCCACCAGCAACGGCAGCACCGACCACACACACAGGCAAGCACGGGATGCTCTTTGCTCAGAGGCTTTTGGATGAACACGGATATAAAACACTTTTATTTAAGGCATCAACATTCCCTTGCATTTGCAGCAACCTCCCATGCACCTCGCAGCGTTCACACAGCAGTGCAGCTGTGGGCAGATGTTGGCACAGCCAAACACAGCTTGTGCCACCAAACACAGGAATTCACTTTCAGGTTATGGGGGTCACTTAAATATCCCCTGTGTTCTGCTACGAAACACCCAAATTGGGAATGTTCCAAGAGATGGCAGCACTCGGCTCCATCTTGGATCTTTAGGTGAAAACACCAAGTGAGAAAGCAGGTCCTTGCTGGAGCTGTATCCAGGGTCAGTTTTCCTTCACTTATTCCCAGCGATCTTTTGTCTTCTGGCACTACATCCTGCTGAAGAGTCCATCCAAAATTCTTCTGTTATAAGCCCTATGAACAACAGTGAAGTAACTGCTCTGAATTCCCTCAATGAAAGGGACAAAGAGCTGCTCCTCAGTGACGTGGAGTCCATTCCACAAGCCACGTTCCAAGTGCGATCCCTGGTCTCATTCTCTGGGAAGGGTGATTTCCAAACAGGAAGGAAGGGTCTGGCACACCAGGGCTCACTGCTGGAACCTCCTCCAGCTCTACCACACTGGCACAACCCACCTCACACTTCAGCAAAGGAAGCAAACCCAACCAATTCTTTGCATTTTCACGAGTGCACAACGCACTCTTCTTTCTTCAGCAAGCAAGCACCGAGCTCAGCACTCAAGGGAGTTTTATTCCATGACTCCTCCAGGAGGCTACATGGTTATCCATGCACACAGCCACTGGATCGGGCTAGCACTCCTAATCAGGCTCATATTGCCCAGGAAGACACCCCAACAGGAGCAGGTACTAAGACAGTGGCACTGATCTGCACCCGAGTGCTAAAGAACACTCCTGAGAAAGCAGAAACAGGAGTTACCAGGGGAAGAAGCAGCTCCTTGAAGCGGGTAAGCCCGATCTGCTGGCGCTGAATTTCAATTTTCCCTACTTCTCTCCTTCTTTGGAAAACTCTTGTTTTATGCATCACTTCTGCAGGCATCAAACTGGGGCAGGAACAGGCTTAACTGCCAAATGCTCACGTTGTGAGCAGCAAGTGGAGCAATCTGCATTTACACTACAAACTTGTCGTGAAGGAGATGCTGGCAATTAACTCAGTGCACAGACACAGACAGTCTGGTCTGACACATTTTATGTAGGTCACCAGGAACAAAACTCCACAGAGCTGGAATATTCATTCCAGGGCAGTCCTGGCAGGCTGTGCACTAACAGGCACAGCTTTCATGCTGGCAGGATAATTCCGAGTATCTCCAGGAACCAACACTTGCTGTAAGCACTGAGGATTCATCATTCCAGAAATCACAGAATCCCAGAATGGTTTGATTGGAAAGGACCTTAAAGCCCATCCCATCCCACCCCCTGCCATGGGCAGGGACACCTTCCACTATCCCAGGCTGCTCCAAGCCCCATCCAACCTGGCCTTGGGCACTTCCAGGGATCCAGGAGCAGCCACAGCTTCTCTGGGCACCCTGTGCCAGGGCCTGCCCACCCTCACAGCCAAGAATTCCTTCCTAATCATAGAACGGTTTGGGTTGGAAGGAAGCCTGTTAAGCCTTAAAGCCTGTTGCACCCCCTGCCATGGGCAGGGACACCTTCCACCAGACCAGGTTGCTCCCAGCCCCTCACTCTGCACCTCGGAGAGGCTTTAGTGACAACCACACAGCTGGAAAACATGGACAACCCCTTTGGTTCCAGCCCTGAAGGAAGCATCTGCTGAGATAGAGGGAGACTCACGAGGCAGAAGACAAACAGGAGGGTCTGACAAGTTACCTGGCAAACTCTGTGGTAAATGAGTGGACAGGGCAGAGTGTGGGAGTGGCGCTGCATGGTGGGGGCTGGAGTGCAAACCAGCCAGAAGACCTAGAGAGAAAAACAAAGAGAGGAGAGGGAAAAAAGGAACAAATACACATCCAAGACAGAAATGAGCAGAGGAGCTGCAGCAGTTAGCTCAGAGCTCGGGTTCCAGCTATTGGCACTTCTGGGCCAGCTCTAGGGATGTGCCCAAGGTTCTCCAAATGCAACTGCTGGAGATACAAAAGCAGGGACCACAGCATGAAGCAACAGCCAGAGAGATGGGCTGGTGTGCAACGGGCCAGCCCAGCAGAGCACTGATGTTCTATGTGACAGCACAGGCACAAGGGACACACAGGTGACCAGCAGGATACTCACTGTGCCCAAGGCCGTGGTGGAAAGTCCCCGGAGCAGGTCCCGTAACTATTGCATCCTTGGAAACTCCTGCTTTTGGGGAGGAGTCGGAACTGAAGGAGATGACATGGAGAGGGAAAGAATGAATAGGAGAGATAATACCTAACGGGGTGGAGCTCAGGGCAGCTGGCAGCTTTGGGTTGTTGGACTTGTAGGATGGAGCCAGTACACTTAAGGAGGAAGAACTCGTTAGCAGCACAGCTCCACTAGTTCCTTTCTGCAAAGCAAGGGAAAAGGTCAGTCAGGAGAGGGAGAACCAAGGCACAGCATCATTCACACTTACACATCTGCAAAACATGGAATGCTCAAGAATTCCCCCTTGGAAAAAGCACCCTCCCAGCCAGGGCCCAAGAGATGCCAACACTTGAGGCCATCTGCAGATGGACACTGGCAAGCCAGCTCTTCTGAGTGTGGCCGTGCTGGATTTGCCTCCATGACTCCCTTGCTCTGGAATTGTGCCTCCATTAGGCAGAGGAAAAGTTTCCACACTGCCTGTGAGTTCCAGGGGGGATACTTCCCACTCACTTATGGCAGCACACACTGCTGACAACTCCAGGCACTGAGGTTTGGCACCCAAGGCACCCCAGGATGTTATTTAGGATCTCTCTCATGGAGACAGGCACCACTGGGGAGTGCTTCCCAGCTCTCTAGCTCAGTAAAAGACAAGGCACGTAAGATGAGGAGTACATGGTTTCCATTTAAATATACTCATTTAATTTCCCAGCTCTTTCCATGGGCCACAAAGGAAGGTAGGGATGAGCAGCCAAAACCAAATGAATACAACAACATTAGGAACTGTTACTTTTTGCTATAGATAAAATTTAAGCCCCTTATACCATTAAGTAATACAATATTATAATAACACAAGTCTGTTCTGACAACACAGGAGTCTTTCCTGAAATGTTTGATCCCAACAAATATTGGGAAAATTTCTTCATGGGAAGGGTGGTCAGGCACTGGCACAGCTGCCCAGGGCAGTGGTGGAGTCCCCACATGTGGAAGATTTAAAAGCCGTGTGGATGTGGCACCTGGGGACATGGGTTAGAGGTGGCCTGGGCAGTGCTGGGGGAATGAGACTTGATGATCTCAGAGGGCTTTTCCAAACTGAATGATTCCATGGTTCTATGACCACAGCTTATTTATTCTATGGGCCAGTTGTGACAAAAGTGGCAATAACACTAAAATTACTTGCAGTAATTTAAAGAAAGCTAAGTTTGTAGATCTAATTAATAACAAATTCATCATTATACTTTTGGTTTATGCAGTTAATTTTACCTCTTGTGATAAATTACCTTACTGCACTTTCTCTCAATCCAAATGGGAGCCCTACTGTCCCCATAACTCACAGAGCCAGGGCAGGACCATGACACAGCCTGGGCAAAAACTGCCCTTTGGAAGGCAGCACAGCACTCAGCTTAGTGGTTACTTTAAGCTGAAAATGAAAGCTGAAATTCCAGAGGACAAGCCCAGGGCAAAAGCCACAACTTTCTAGCCTAAAGCAGCCAAAATCCAGACAGTCATCCAAGAATTTCAGAAACTGCTTTCGAAGTGCCCCCTTTAGGGCAGCTGTGAGCAAGGCAGGAGCTCGCAGCCCTGCCCCCTTACCGGCACAGAGGTAGAGGCTGCGGTGCTGCTGACCACAGCTGGCTTTAGGGACGAGGTCAGCAACTTGGCCACGCCCTGGGTGCCCCCGCTGGAATCTCCGTTGGAGCCGCCGGGAGGTGCCACCAGGGTCAGCTTCTGGGAAACGGGAGTTTTCTTCACGGAGGAGCCGGAGGCCGGGCGGCTGGAGGCCGAGCCCGGGGAAGGGGCCGCAACGCTGGGAAGCAAAGTCCCAGAGGAGCTGCCCTGGTTTGCAGAAGCTCCAGAGGAGGAGCTGCTGGAGGAAGCCCCGTGCTTGGAGAGGGACCCAGCAACAAAAGGCGATTTGTAAGATTGTCCTGAAGAGCCGGAGCCGCTCGAGTGCTTCCCGGCGTAGCTGAGAGATGATGAGGATGAGCCTTGGCTCTTGTGGGAGCTGCTGGAGTTTTGGGTGCTGCTTGGGGACGTGGAGGAATGGAAGCTCTGAGCTTTGGTTGATGACTTGACCTGCTGGAGGAGGGAGCGTTGGGGCAGAGGGGCGGAGGACTTGGGATTCTGCAGTTTGACAAAGGGAGCTGGGGAGGTGAAGGTTTTCTGGAGCTGAGCACCAGAGTGGAACACCTTCACCTGAGAGCCCGGCACTGGCACCGAGGCCGGGGGCCCGTGGCCTGGCCTGACCAGGCTGTGGTGCTTCTGCTTAGCCTGGTGGGCATCAGGAAGGATTTTGCTGGGGGAAGCTTGGCAGGAATGCTCTTTGTAATTAGAGTTCTCTGTCTTCTTGTCTTGAGAAGACTGGCCCAACGCCAGGGCCTGCTCAGCTAGGAAGTTTAGAGGAGACTGGAGGGAACCAGAGGATGATGTAGGGGCAGGGTTGGGCTTTGGAAATGTCCTCTTCTCCTCTGAGGATGCAAGAGTTGGGATCTTCTCTGGTGGAGCTTTTGGAGCTGCAGGAAGAGTAAAGTCAGGGCTCCCTCCCGCCCTGCTGTTCAGCACAGCCAGTTCCTTGGACACTGCTTCCAGGGAGGAGGTGGGGTTGTGAATCAAGTCCTCATCCAAGGAGTCATCCTTGAAGGTGGCAGGAGTGGCAGTGCTGCTGGCAGCCTGGGCTGTCCCAAGGGACAAGAGTTCCCTGGTTTGGGCACTGATGCCCAGGGCTCCTCCCTGGGGCTCTGAGGACATGGCCAAGGTGCTGCTCGAGTGCAGGGAAGGGACAGACACCGACAGCTTCTTGTCTGGCTTGCAGGAAGAGTCCTGGAACATCACAGGAGAAGGCACAGTTAGAAGAGAGACAGGGTTCACAGTCTGGGGATAAAAGGCAGGATACACACATTCTGTGCCCGTGAGCCCCCACTTCCCTCCCAGCTGCCACTGCCATCAATTTTAGCTGCTGTCCCAGTTGTTTTTTCCAAGCCAAATACTGAGCAGAGCCATTGCACAGTAGCTGATGTACAGATACAAAGCTCAAACAAGGGATTCAGGATGGCAGTCACTTGGCTTTTGGCACATACCAACCATGAGAACCAGAAAACAGAACTCACCTTCACTTTCACCTTCGTAGGAGCTATAACTTTCTTCTTCGCCCTGTGTGGAGGAAGACAAGAGAAACATGGCTCAGTGAATGCCCCCAGGGAAGGAGCCAGCTAGGGAGCACACCCAGGCCCTGTTAGAGATGATCCACTGAGTCTTTGCAGGGAACAGAAGCAGCATCTCAGGTTGCTAGGATTCAAAACCACATGACATTTGGTTGCTGCTCTTGGAAGCCCCAACTCGCACACAGGGAGCGGATTAGGGAGCAGAGCAGAGCCTTGGAATGGCAGCAGAGCAGCAAAACACCCCCACACACATCCTGCATCAGCTGCAGGACCCCACTGCCGCCCTCCTGCAGCAACACCCAGAGAGAAACTGGCACAGAGACTGTTCTGCACAAGTTACACCTTCCTTTTGGGTTCCCAGAAGAAGCCAAGGATGCAAAAGCATCTGCCAAACTCCCCGAGAATAGATCTGGTCAGATGCAATCTCTGGTACAAGACATCCCTGAGCTGCTGGGTGGTGTGGCTGAGGGAAGGATGACTCTACACCCTATTCCACAGTGTTTCTCACACTTCCCCTCACTCATCCAGTGCCAAGAACAGGACTGTCTGCCAGATACCAGCCTAAATCCATGTCCTCATCTATTATCAACCACTAGCAAGATCCATGAGACCCTTTGGATTAAAGCTCCTGCCCAGCTGGATTCTGATGGCTCCTGCTTCACCACCCACCAGCCTGTTGCACCCACCACCTTCACCAGTCTGAGCTCGCTGTGTCCCTCCTTGAACCAGGCAACAAGAAAGAGGGAATCCAGAATCCAGTAAGGACCAACTGAACAGGCTGCAATAGTCACACTCCACTTCACCTCGCTGTGCCTGCCAGGCCCAGCACAGAGGCCTGGCTCCAGGCTGTCGAACCAGGAGGCAACCTGGCTCCAAAGTTCTTATTTTCGAGCTTACTGAAGGCTAAAGCACCTCAGGAAAGTGTTGGGAGATGTGTCACACACAAACAGCTGCTCTCCCTAGAGCTCCCCAAAGGAAGCAGCGCCGATCGATGTGGGGGGAGCCAAGCAAGCTCAGGTGCTCCTGCACGATCCCCCCAGGCCCCAGGGAATGGAGATCACCAGTTTTCACTCCAAAGGAATGCTGTGATACTCACAGGACTGATGTGAGGTGTCCGTGTACACGCCTGCTCTCCTTAAACAGTGTCCTAAGAAGGGAAGAGAGCAATGAGAAGTGATATCCAGCACGACCCAGTAGAGCAGCTGGGATCACTGGAGACAGAGCTGCACAGTACAGCAGGGGACTTAGTGAAACTGAAACCACAGAGAGCAAACAAATAGTCAGCCCTTTTCCAGGAAGATCCTCCTGAGCTGCCCCACACAATTCTCTCTCTGGGGAGCAATGCAGGTAGGCACTGGAAAGGCCATAAAGCAGTGGTTGGACAATACCTAAGGAAAAAGCTCTTCCAGCTTAAAAAGCCAACTGGAGAGGCAGGATCATCACTCAGGGCGTTCCTGCTGCCAGAGATCATCCAAGAGCTCTTCAGCTTTCAGGGAGAAAGGTTCCCTTCCCGTGCCTCTCACACAGCCATGGAGGACAGAAGGGTCTGTGTTGCCTTTGTGGCCCCAGCCAAGAGCTGAGGTGACTCTGTACAGCACAACCCTTTCTGCAAGGACTGACCAAGCACAGACTGAGCTTCATCCAAAGCCCTGCACTACTGAGTCTCCCACAAACACTCTCTGACCCAAACCAGCTGCCACTCAGCTGCCTTCTTACAGGTCAGGGAGGAGTTAGAAACACTCTGTCAGTACTGGCACATGGAATGTGATTCCTGGCTGCTATTAACAGACTTTTGTCATCCTTTTTCTCTTAAAAAGCAAGCTGATGTTAGCCTAATATTCTGTTAATCACCTCTTAGTGTTAATGGAGGAAACAGACTCATGGCAGGGCCTCTCTAAACTCATACATGAAACTGCTGCTCTGTCCACCTTCAAGTTCCTCTTACAGATGAACTTCTGAGATCATGATGACAGCAAATCAAGCTGACTTATCCATAAAATTGTTACAGTTTTCCTAGAGCCACCAATCCCTCCCTGTGGCTGTCACTCTACCCTCTGCCTTTAAACCACCAAGTCAGAGAATATCTTGAGTTGGATGGGACCCAGAAAGATCAAGCCCAACTCCAAGTCCCGACAGGAGAAACCATTGTCCTTGAGCCACTGGAAAGCCATCAGGAAAGCCACTTTTATTGAGCCATTCTGTACATAACTCCACTGGAAGTGCCTCCTACGCTGAGTCTTGGGTGAACGAACACCTGAATGCCCAACAACAGTTGGCATTCAAACTCGGAGTTAAAGATTTTCATTTCCTTTTACTCAAATAAAAGTTTCTAAAACTTGGCAAGCCAAGACCCTCAGGCTGGGTATATCTTCATTAACTAAGTAGGAATCTTCCCCCACCTCCTAATGCCATCTTTCAGCTCCTGCACCACCACGCTCAGCACTGAGCTTCCTGTGCACACACAACTGCAACAAACAGCCATGGACCTTTCCAAGTGGATCTGTGATGTGCTGCTCTTAGGAGCTGCCACCTGCATCTTCCTTTATCCCCCCAAAACCCAGAAAGCAAATTCAGCAGAGAGAAGACAGCACTGCCCAGCTTGTGAAATGCAAAGAGACAGGTCATGGAACAGCTTGGCTTGGAAGGAACCTTAAAGATTCCAGAAGGAAGACTGCAGAGTTGTCCTTTCTTTAAAAGTACTGAGCAAAACAAAGCAGGCCAGAAGGTGATGATGGTCCCAGCAGAAGGACTCTGCCATTTGTGTGGCTCTCTGCCACTGCCAGCTCAAGGGCAGGGATGATGGAGAGTGGGAAAGAGCAGGAAACAGCAGTGAGGGTACAGAAACCACACCAAATTTCACTGACCCTAATGAGCCCCTAAAACTTTGCTGCTTTGCTTTCTTTTGGGAATACTCCAGAGAAGACTTTCCAAAGTGTCTGGAAAATGTATCCTTTGTGATTATAAAGTGATCTTTTGTAATACAGAGCCAAGAAAGCACAGACTGGCCCGTGGGCCTGACCTCAGTGCCAGCTCTACCTGCCAGTGGCATGGCTGACATCAACACAGCACCAAGGCTACTCAGCACTGCCATTTACAGCCCTGACTGCACTCAGGACGTTTGTGAGGTGAGAAGGGACAGAGGGAGGGGAGAGAACATGCTGGAGGGCAGGGCTGCCATTCACAGGGCCCTTCCCAGGCTGGAGAAAGGGACCAACACAAACCTTGTGAAGCTCAGTGAAATCCAGCACCAAGTCCTGCGGCTGGGATGGAATCACCCTGGGCAGCTGCCCTGCAGGAAAGGACCTGGGGGTCCTGGGGGGCAAGCTGAAGGGGAGCCACTGCTGCAAAGGTGTCCTGCTGAGAGCAAACTATCCCCTGTTCAGCACCTGGGAGGGCACATCTGGACACAGATCCAGTTTCAGGGTCCCCACAATACAAGAGAGATGCCAACAAACTGGAGACAGCCCGAGAAACAGGGACATGTGACAGCCAAGGAGAGGTTGGAGGGAACTGGGTTTGCTCAGCCTGGAAAAGGAGAAGCCCCAGGAGGAGTCTGATGGCAGTTTTCCATGCCCTAAAGAGTGGTGGGGACAGGGAGACACGAACAAGATGGAGCCAGACCTTTCTCAAAGGCGCACAGTGAAAAACAAAAGCAGGGAATATTCAGTTCAGTGCAGCAAGGGAATTCTTATTGGAAATAAAGAGGAAAGATTTCATGAAGAGCAATCAAGTACCAGAACAGGAGCCCAGAGATGTTGTGGTAATCTCCATCCTTGGGAATCTCCAAAATTCCACATGCCAAAGCCCTGAGCACTCTGATCTAACTCTGAAGCCAGCCATTCCCTGAGTAATGGCAGGACTAACGACCTTCCCAGGTCCCTTGGGACAAGGAATCCCTTGGTTCTTGCTCACCTGGCCTGCATCCAGCCTTTTGGCCAAAGGGGCTTCACCTCTCCTTCTAGGAAGGTCTTCACATAATCCTCTAGAGACTGAGCCTTATTCTTGTCAAGGTCATAACCATCCAACTTAATCTTCACCAAGTGGCAAAGCAGCTCCCTGAGGAACGGGAAGATTTCAGATACAGTTACGCAGATTGACCTCTCCCACTTGGAGATCATTCTCTTTATCCAGGCTGGATAAACACAGCAAGACACACCTGGCTCTTGCTAACACAACCCTGCACTGCCTCCCCAAGAATGGGGAAGGGAAAGGCACATTCCGTGCTCTGTGTGTGCACACACGTGGATGCACCAGGGAGAAAAGTCTTGTTACCCCTTCCCAGTGTAATCTGCTGAAACAGCTGAGGTAGCAACCAGTGCCACAGCCACAGGCACCAGTAACAACCACAGAACTGAACCTCTCAGCGAGGAGAAGGCAGGAAGCAAAGCTGGCTGTGTCCTAAATGAATCAGCAGCACAAATTCATTTGTTCCAGAATAAGAAGAAAAAGACAGCAAGACTGATTTTCCTTTGACCCTTTGTCACTCTCCCCTGTTCTCAGCACTCCCTTCTCTGTCAGCCCCCCTCCAAGTGCCAGGGGCAGCAAAACCCAACAGCTTCAGCTGCTTCCACAACCAGAGCCTGGGCGTGTTAAGAGTCTGGGCTGTAGGGTGTCAGCAATTCAGCTGAATCCCTTCTGTTCCCAAAGATCTGACTCTCTGTTTTGGACTCTGCACAGAGGCTTCCCAGCACTACTCTCAGAGTTAGCCTGGGCCTGAAATCAGCTTCAGGGTGAGATGTAACAAATGCAGCAATGGCTTCCATAAACAGCCCCATGTGCCATGAGCCTCCAAGCTGACTGTTCCTACAGATGATCAGCACTGCTCTGAAAAGGAGACACAGACACCAAAATGCTTCACTGCCAACTGCAAAGAGTGACACAGGTCATGGGTTTGCTTAATATCTCAGCTATTCAAACCTGATTTCATCATTCCACTGGAATTTCTTCCGCGGGCCCGCGACGCGCTTCCCTCCCTTTTCTTCGTCCTCATCATCATCAGAACAAACTCGCTGCTCTTTATCCTTTTCCTCTTCCAGCATCCTAAAATGGAGACAGAAAATGTGGAAGTGATTGTCCTGCAGGTTCAAGGGGAGGATTAAGTATCTCTGAACAGCACTGGTCAGAGGTCTCAATACCAGCAATCTCTGGCTCAGGGTGCAAGCTGAGCTACGGGCTCAAGGTTAAGAAATCTCCCAGTATTTTGTAATAGAGATCACGGGACTAAGCCAGCCTGACTGTTCCCAGGCTGCCATGTTCCTAAGGACACGCCTGCACACACAAAACCCCTCAGCCAAGCTCTGGTCCCATCGGTGCTGCTGTAGCTGGCATCGCCACAGACCGCACAAAGAACACGCACAGCTCAACTGGGCCAAGCAATGCCCATCAGCAAATTTAGCCTACGGAACAAAAAGAGGTGGTAAACTTCAGCAGAGCGGCCTCCAGGCCACAGGGAGCCTGCTGGGGAATCAGGAAACGAGGAGCTTACTTGGCAAACTTGGCCTGAGTATGGGCTTGGCATTCCTCCTGGTACTTGGCCACCTGCTCTGGCATGGCCCTTCCAATGGCTTCCTTCAGCTTCTGCAGAGGCTCCTTCAGCCGGCCACCCTGGAGCAAGCACAGAGCACCCTGAAGCCCCACGTGGCTGGGACACCAAAACCCAGCCGGTTCGGAGCCCACCCCGCAGCCACCGTGCCAGGAGGGTGCCCCACGGAGGCTGCCTGGGGACACCAGCCCTGCTGTGCACATCAGGGGCACCACACACACACACACGGGGCTGTGTGGGAAGTTCCCTCACCTGCTCGTAGAGGTAGAGCCTGCGGGCTCGCTTCAGCAGGGTGTCCTTGCTGCAGGGGAAGAAGGCGGCCAGGTGAGCGTAGACCCCCGAGCGCACCTGGCTGCTCAGCTCCCGCGTCTGCAGCTCGATGCTGGGGGCACAAACACAGCGTTAGCAGGGCCTGACAGCGATCCTCTGAGCAACCAGGGCAACTCTGAGGGCAGCTGGAGGCAGGGAGAGGGGGACAAAGGACAAGGCACGCTGCATGAGGGTTATTTGGGTTCTAGGATCGACAGATTTTATCTCAAGCTATGCTTTGAATCTGGTTTGGGAGGAGCTGGAGAAGGAACAAATGGAAGTCAGCAGTCTCATCTGTTCTGCAGCTCTCCCTGGCAGCTGAATGCAGGAGGGTCAGGCACCGAGATGGGAAGTGCACATTGGTTATGTTAGAGGCTGTGGCAGCGGAATTCAGGACAATGCAAAATCAAACTTCATCTCTTGGGTTTCAACTTCCAAGTGAGTAGATGAGAGAGATCAGAGTGTGCCAAACCCATCACAGTTAAACAGAACTTAGGAGCCTGACTTTTTAAGCCACTTCTTGGTGCCGAAAAGTGTGAAAAATACCAAGTGATTCATCAACACCATCATCAAAGTGACAGAACGCTTTGGGTTGGGAGGGACCATCTTGTTCCACCCCCTGCCCTGGGCAGGGACACCTTCCACCATCCCAGGCTGCTCCAAGCCCTGTCCAACCTGGCCNACACAGGGGAGCACGTCCAGCCTCTCACCCACCAACACCCCAAATCCTTCTCCCAGTCTATATTCATGTCTGGGGTTGCCCTGATCCAAATTGTACACCAAAGTTGTATAAATCTGTCTAAATCTCCTCTGAGTGAGGCTGAAGTGGTCAGTCTGACACCAGACAAGGACTGTGTGTGCAGCCAGCACTGCAATGCTGGAAGGTGGTAATCAGCCCTGGAAATGTGAGGGAAACAGAGTCCCAAAGCTCCCCTTGGCAGTTCCCTGCAAGTGCCTGGATCAACCTCAGTGGAATTAAAGCCTGGGTGTCAGTATTATTGCACTGATCACAAAGCCCTGTGCACTCAGCAGCCCTCTCCAGGCACTGGCAGAAGAATGAAGCCATTATCTGCAGCTGCCTGAGCAACACTGGCACTCTGTAATTTGGGGCCTTGAAAACACAGAGCAGGAATGGAATTCCTCCAGTTTTCCCAGAGAACCAGTTGAACACAGCAGCCTTATCCCAGTTACAAACAATTCTATATACCATGTAAGTTAAATAGCAAAAACCTGCCTGACATCTCTCACAGGGAGAGATTTACTGGTCTTGCATCAAGCTAAACTCACAGGTCAAGTGACCAAATTTAGGCAAATAATTATCAGGCACCATCTTGAGAACAGGAGGCCTGGATACACCCCCTCCAACATTCTCCTACCCCACCATATTTCAACTGAAAGCCATTTCTAGGAGACTTTCACGTTACTCTGGCCTGGAAGACCTGTACAAGGACAACCCCACAATTCCTGCTGAACCTGCTCCTGAATTTACCAAAAATGCTCTGCCTAATGCTCTCCTTTCCCACAGCTCTCTGCTGGCAGCACTTACTCCAGTATGATGTTGTTGATGTCCTGAGTGAAGAATCTCTGCTTGCCTTCTCCCTCGGCAGCTCTGGCAGCCTGCAAGTCAGGAAATAACACAGATCATCAGCAGTCCACAGCTGGCACAAGCAACCAAGGGTCTTCTAAACCAGCATGGAATTACTGCAAAACAAGGCACAGTTTTATTACATGAACTCTGTCACAGCAGAGGTGAGATCGTGCCCTGTCCTCTCACACCTCCCCAGCTCAAGTCCAGCCCTGCCTGACCTGGTAACACCATGTCCTGAACACCCTGTGACCTTCCCAGTCTGGATTCTCCCCTCCAGATGCACTGGAGTGACCACTCTGGAGTGAAGATTCCTCTGTTTAATGGGACAAAGGAGATGGCTTGGTGGCTTCTTTGGCAAACTTGCCATGGGGAGAACAACAGCTTCAGGGCATGGTTTTAACTTGTCAGTAGATTGAGGAATATGAGCACAGAGCTTGTCCCTGGACCAGGAAACTCATCCTAATCCCATCTAAGGAAGGTTGAGGAGACTTACCACCAAGTTTTCTAGATCAATCTGGAAACTAAGCCTAGAAACCAACAGAGAAGAGTCACAGCCACGGGGGATGTGTTATTCCCAGTCAACACCATGGAAACAAAAAAAAAGTCCTGTTCAGGAAGCTTCCTGAGCTATGACTGCAGCTCACAAAGTGCTGCCCAAAAACATCACACCCATGAAAAATATGTCCAGCAGGCAAATAATTCCAAGAGATGAATGAGATAGAAGCAAATTGCCAAGAGCTTTCAGTTTTTTCTGAGTGGGGATATAAACAAAACTGGGATTTGGCACAAGGCACCACAGTGAGTTAGTGATTCCTTGCACGGGAAAGGAGACCAGGAGAGGATTTTGAAATCCCATGATTTACCACTCCAAAGTTGAGGCAGGCAAGCAATTCATTTATGCCCAGAAGGTGAACATTCCTCCCTGCCAGCAGAAGGTCACAGGCAGCTGGTGATATCAAAGGAGAAGGCTCGATACTAAGGATAACCCTCAACAGGAAAATTATTTAGGAAGGAGAGGGTTAAAGTCAAAGCAGTTCAAGTAGAAGAGGAAATGCCTGGAGGCTCCACTTAACTCAGGAGATGCTCCCACCTCTGGGATGAAGAGACTTGGCTCTCAGGCAGAGCTACACCACCTCTTCATTCCCCCCTGAGTCCGTGTCCCAAAATCCTAACTGACCCAGAGGCTTCAGTCTGTTTCTCTTCTTAGCATCCACAATCCAGCAACAAGAGACACAGCAGCAGGAAGATCTAAGCAGGAAAATCAGTGGGGACTCTGCTATTTAAACTGTTTCACAACACCATAACAATTAACCTGGTATCGTGGAACTTCCAAAACATTCTCAGATAGAGTCAGAAACAGCTATTTTGGTGTTTTCTGAAACAGCAACATCCACCAAGAGCCCATTATTTTTATCAGCAGTGGCAATACTTTCTTCAATTCCTCCTCCCCTCCCATCTGCTCACCCCCCCTGCACAACTCAGCAGAACAGCTAAGAGCAGCTTATCTTCAGTAACAGGAGTTACTCAGCATCTCTTACCTAAGTAAGATGTGCTCTCACCTGAAGTGCCCCAGGAGGCAGAACCACCACAGAGCTCCAAGGCCACATTTATGACTTGAAATTGATGTTTAAAACCACACCAGCAGCAGGAACAAAACCTCCCAGCACTTGTTGACAGGCTGATGGTGACAGCCCTCATGCCACAAGGCTGAAAGCACACTTTGACATGCCAGGAAGGGATCCCTGACCACTCAATGTTTTCCTTCTCCAAAACAGACTGGAGCTTCCCAAAGCACACCACATTTTGGAGAAGATGGGGGAGTCCCACAGGAGTCCAGCTGCAGGAGGTGAAAACACACAGGACCATCCTTCTAGACATTAATATATTCCACTCCCTAAATGGTACCCCGACAACGAGTTGTTAAAAATGGGGAAAGGACTCCAGTTGCCAAACTGGTGCAGCTCCAGTGTGGTACCCAAGCTTCAGTGAAGGATCTGCCTGTGTGTGACATGGAAATGGTTCCAGCAAATCCTCAAGCCCCATCTACAGGGCTTTGCAGGCCTTCTCAGGCTGTGGAACTGTGGCAATGCTTTCCAGCTGCAGCCTCTGATTTTACACACAGAACACTGTGCACCCCTTCCCTGTCCTGACCAGCACAGCACCTTTAAAATATTATAGTGGGATTTGTCCTTGTCGTGGTTTAACCCCAGCCTGCAACTCAGCCCCACAGAGTGGCTTGCTCCTTCATCCAGGTGGGATGGGGCAGGAAATCACAA
Organism: Ifrita kowaldi; assembly: GCA_013398055.1. NCBI lineage: Eukaryota > Metazoa > Chordata > Aves > Passeriformes > Cinclosomatidae > Ifrita > Ifrita kowaldi. The sequence continues at coordinate 54,021 of VZRS01011884.1, forward strand.
GGGTGAAAGTGAGAAAACTCCTGGGCTGAGATAAACACAGTGTAACAGGGAAAGGAAAAGCCATGCAAGCAAAGCAAAACAAGGAATTCATTCCCCACTTCCCATGGACAGGCAGGTGTTCAGCCATCCCCAGGACAGCAGGGCTCCATCACATGTAACAGCTCCTTGGGCAGACAAATGCCATCACTCCAAACATCCCACTCTTCCTTCTTCTTCCCCCAGCTTTACACCCTGAGCATCACCCCCCATGGTGTGGGATAGCCCTGTTGGGATCAGCAGTGCTGGCTGTGTCCCCTCCCAGCTCCTCGTGCCCCCCAGCCCCTCACTGGCAGCGTGGGGAGAGGAGCAGCAAAGGCCTTGGCACTGGGTGAGCACTCCCTGCTCAGCAAGAACAAAAACATCCCTGGGTTATCAGCTCTCTTTACAGCACAATCCCAAAACAGCCCCATACCAGCCACTGTGGGGAAAGTTAACCCCATCCCAGCCCAAACCAGCCTCAGTAATTCACATTTCAGTTCATTCATGTCAAGCTGAAGTTGGAAATTACTTCTTGCATCAGGTCCATACTTTGCCAAGAGGGGTAAAAGAGGAATCCTGATCAGGTGTGATCTTGAGTGTTACATTCAGTGGGCAACAAGGTCCTGGACTTGGACATCACTTGACATCTGGACCTTCAAGGAAATCACTTAGAGGAAACCGGGTGGCACCAAGGTGTGATCCCAGTGGCACTGAGGGACTCCCCCACTGGAATGTGCTCTGTGCCCATTCCTGTCCCCCCTCCAGTGACCACCAGCCCCACTGCCCCCAGCAGCTGCTGTACCTGAGCCAGTTCCTTGATCCGTTTCTCCAGGGGGGCTGGCAGCCCTTCCGGGAGGGATGGTGGCTGCTTGAACTCCTGCTCCAAGCCCGTGCCACCGGGGTTGCTGCCATCCTCCCCCTCAGGGAAGGGGCTGCCCTCCGGGGACTCGCTGAGGAGCCGCTCCAGGTCCAGGTCACTCAGGGAGTCCATGGCTGTGGCTGCCTGGAGCAGGTCACTGTCACTGGCGTGGCCGAAGAGCGAGAGCAGAGGGTCGGCCATGGCCTCTGCCTCCCTTGGGGCCGCAGGGTCTGCTGGGGAAGGAGTCACCACTTTCTGCTCTTCATCTTTTTTCTTCTGAGCATCCTTCTCCTTCTGAAACTTCTTCAGCATCTCCTTGACACTGAGAGCTCCAGAGTATTTCTTCTTCTTCTTCTCTTTACTTGCATTTAACGCTGTGAAGCTGCAAACAAAGCATGGAGGGGGAAAGGGAACTGAATACGAGATCAAGGAGCAGAGAGGGTCCCTTCCCCCCAGTTCACTTCAGGCACAATTCCCTGGAAAGTCTTAGCCCCTTAACCAATCACACCAGAAAAAGTATTTTACAGCTTCTGAAAGTTTGAAGGTTCTGCCTGTTCCTCTCAGCTCAGAGAAGGCTGTCCTGATGCACTGCGGAGAGGTGCTGGGGCTTAAACCACCTCCACAGAGCTCTGCTTTCATTTAGCTACATGATATTATTGTTATTCCAGCAAGGAAGGTTGGGAAATGCACAATTAGTACAGAGGAACTGAGGCAGGACAGAGTTAGTGTGAAGCTTTCTGCTGTGTTGAAACCAGGAGAGCAATTCCTTTCCTTGCTCGCTTGGAAGGGATCACACACTGATGATACCATGTCAGGCACATGGTTTGCTGTTGTCCAAAAGCAGATCCATGCAGGAAAAAATAAATTACAAAGAACAGTTGAAGGAAGAAGGAAAAAACTCAGGAGGAAAATATAGGAAATGAGTGAAAAGCAACAGGTAGAGATAACGAAAGAGACAGCCCAGGCAGACCAAAGCAAGGACAGGGCTACAGCACAAGATGACTCAGAACAAAATGAAAAACCATTCCATTTTACAGCCCAAAAGCTATAAAAGAGCTGAGCACTCATCCAAGAAATACTTTGGGCAGGAGTACAAAGGATTGCCCAGAGAGAGCAGTAACACAGCCTGCCTTGTAACCTCTCCCTCCCTGCCAGCCCAACACTCGTAGAGCCCCCAGTCCAAGCCTTTCCCACCTGCCTTTCCTCCCACAGCTTTGTCCCCACAGTTGTTATCTTTCTCTCTACTCCCCTTATCTGTTCCCACTGTCAGTGCCTAAACAGAGCTCCAAAAACACCACTCCTGCAGCTAGCTGTGCCCCCCTTTGCTCAGACACTGCTGCTGGGGAGCTGTGCTCCTTCCCTGATCATCCCCTGCCTTTCTGTCCCACTTTGGAAGCAATGGGGCTTTTCCTGCTGGTGTTTGCAGTGTGCATTGGAGCCACCCCACACTGCAACAGGTTCCTGCTGCTGGCATCTGGAACCCTGAAACAAGGAAACCTGAGCAGCAAGAATTCCCTCCTCCCCTCCTTACCCAGCTTTTGGAAACTTGGACTTCTTCGATTTCTTTTCCTTGTCGTAAGAATCATCCTTCTTCTTCTTCTTTATTTTTTCACCCCCATCTTTCAACTTCCGCTTCTGCAGAGGGTTAAAAACGAGTCACAATCACAGAGTTTCCCACAACACCACCAGCACTCCCAGAGCCACTTTGGGACCTCTCCCAAGAATGTGAAAACGCAGGACTCATTAACCCAGCCCCCCTACATCCTTCACCACGGTTCTGGCACGTGTTGCCTTCAGCATTTGACAGCACCCCCATAATGCTGTGACTTCCAGGGTGACAGGGAGCTGCTGTCACCTCTGCTCCAGGAACCAGGTAACCCCACCAGAGTCTTATGCATGCTAGACAGGCTTCATTTTACTAAGAAATTTTAGGACACAACAGGATTTCAAGTGCTCATCCCTTTTCTGTCCAGTTCATCCCAGTCACGAACCTCTCCCACTCTGGATGTCAACATGCTTTCATGCAGCAAGCTCTGAGCCATAACAGAGGGGATAATTGAGAAAGCTGCCTTGCTGACCTTGGGACACTTCTTCTTCTTCTCTTTGACATAGTCATCCTCAGACTCAGAGGCCTGCCGGAACTGCAGCGTTCCCGAGTTGATGTAAAACCCTCCGTACTTCGTAGTGAGAGAAGCAGGAACCAGCTCATCGTACTGGAAGTAACAGAGAAGAGTTTATTGGCACTGGGAGTTTGGTTACTTCATCCCATAGCTCAGCTGCTTGGAAAATGCAACGGGATTCATAGAATCACAAAATATGCTGAGTTGGAAGGGACCCATCAGGACTGAGTCCAGCTCCTGGCCCTGCACAGACACCCCAACAATCCCAACCTGTGCCTGACAGCGTTGTCCAAACGCTCCTGGAGCTCACACAGGCTTGGTGTTGTGACTACTTCCCTGAGAAAGCTGTTCCAGTGCCTGACAACCCTCTAGGGGAAGAACCTTTTCCTGATATCCCACCTAAACCTCCCTGACTGAGCTCCAGCCATTGCCTCGAGTCCTGTCACTGGTCAGGAGAACGAGGAGACTGTGCTCCCCCAAGAACAGCCTGGAATGCCTCCCAGCATCTCCTGCCATGCAGCAGCCCCAGGAGCTCTCATTCCCTGGCTCTGGCACCCTCCTGGCTCACTCTCAGTCCAGGTTCAGCCCCCCAGGCAGCCACCTTTAGCCACTCTCACAGTCCCCAGCACTCACAGCTTCCGAGTTGTCAATGAAGGAGTCGGACTCGTCGTAGCCATACCCCATATCAATCAAATCCTGAATCCGGTCCTTCCTGCGCCTCTTGCCACCCTGAACAAGGAAATGTGGACACTGTGATCACTTTTCTCTTCCAGCACCACGGAGATACCCTGATACAGGACAGCAACACTGGCTCCAGGACAGAAAAGCTACAGCAGAACCAAACCAGGCTTGGCTCCCGTCACACTGTACTCCCAGGCTGTGATAAATCCAGTTTTAAGCCTTGTCATACAGAAAGAAAACACTGCAGCCAAATGAAAAACTGCCAGCCAGACTCCACACTGAGCTGGGTCTGCACCCCTTCAACATCTCCTCCACAGGGCTTGCTCCTCCCTAAGTGCTCCAGTGGGTACAGACTCAGTACTACAGACATTGAACACACAGAGACTGTGTCAGGGTGACCCACGGGATCAGAAAACAACACACAGCTTGCTACCCCAAAGTGCCAGAGGTAAAACACGGTGTGGTTTTACTGCCAACTACAGAAATAATGCAAAAGGAGGAACAGAAGGGAACAGGTAAGGCAGATCCATGCAGCAGTGTCCTGAGGGCAGGGGACCCATCACAGCCCCATGCTCAGAGACTTGGCAGATTCCATCCTGCCGCAGCAACAAGGCCTAGAAATTAATTTTTGCTTAAGGAAATTCAATTTTATCAATCACAGTAAGTGATTTGCTGCTCACTTTAGTTCATGTCATTCGCTTTAATCAGACTCATCTGATTTAAGAATGAATCCGAACTATTTTTGCAGCCCTGAGACAGAAAAAGAACATTAAAAACCAGCACGTGGCAGCCAGGATAAAGGACTGGGGGAGAACAGGAACTCGAGAGCCAGTGAGCATTAAAAGCACTACCCAGCCCAAGGAATAACATCACTTAAAGAAGAAACACTTACATATTTTTCTTCAAACTTCCTAGCAAGAACCTCCACTTTATGCCTTTCCTTTTCCTCATCATTGAAGGGATCAGGGTCTTTCTTCTGTAGAAACAGAAGGGGTGAAACCATGACAGTCAATCCTGTCACACTGCCACCAAAACCCCATGAATTAAACCCATCCTGACGGGAGCAGCTCAGATAACTCAGCCTTTAGGACAGTGCTGATCAATATCTTCATCAATGACATGGACAGTGGGATCAGGGCACTCTCAGCATGTCTGGGGATGACACCCAGCTGTGTGGTGTGGTTGACACACCTCAGGGATGGGAGCAAATCCAGAGGGACCTGGACAGGCTGGAGAGGTGGGACCATGGGAACCTCACGAGGTTCAACAAAGCCAAGTGCTGGTGCTGCACCTGGGCCAGGGAACCCACGGGATCAAACCAGGCTGGGGGATGAAGGGATGGAGAGCAGCCCTGGGAGAAGGATTTGGGGTGTTGGTGGGTGACAGCTGGACTTGTCCCAGCCATGAGCACCCAGAAACCCCCCTGTGCTGGGCTGAGCCCCAGCGTGGGCAGCAGGGGAGGGGGAGAATCTGCCCCTCTGCCCCCTCAGGTGAGACTCCACCTGCAGAGCTGCCCCAGCCCTGGGGGCAACAGCAGAAAGATGTGGAGCTGCTGGAACAAATCCAGAGAAAGCCACGGAGATGCTCCCAGGGCTGGAGCCCCTCTGCTCCAGAGCCAGGCTGGGAGAGCTGGGGGTGCTCACCTGGACAAGAGAAGGCTCCAGGGAGAGCTCAGAGCCCCTTCCAGGGCCTAAAGGGGCTCCAGGAGAGCTGCAGAGGGACTGGGGACAAGGGATGGAGGGACAGGACACAGGGAATGGCTTCCCACTGCCAGAGGGCAGGGATGGATGGGATACTGGGAAGGAATTGTTCCCTGGGAGGGTGGGGAGGCCCTGGCACAGGGTGCCCAGAGCAGCTGTGGCTGCCCCTGGATCCCTGGCAGTGCCCAAGGCCAGGCTGGACGGGGCTTGGAGCAGCCTGGGACAGTGGAAGGTGTCCCTGCCCATGGCAGGGGGTGGGATGGGATGGGCTTTAACGTCCCTTCCAAGCCAAACTGGATGGGATTCTAAGCGTGTCACTGAGGTTTGGGTGCTCTCCCAGGTACTTTTGCACCTGCCTCTGCTTCTCCCCACTCTCAAAAAAAACCCCAAAAATTAAGCAGCATAAAACATCAACCGACTGCTAACAGTTCTGAAGGCAAACAGTAAAAATCCAATATCCAATCCAATCCAATAAGTTTCTTTTCACAGACAAGCCCTCCTTACTCAAAGTTTAAATGCTACAGGAGTTTTCATTCATGCCTCCTTCGGTGCTCTTTGGAAAACAGCTCCTTATCACTGCCAGCCGCCCAGGTACCAAAACTCACTTTAGATCCAGCCATTCCAAACTGAACGAGCATCACATCCCACACCTGCCACCAGCACACCACCTTCCCAGCACGACATTCCAGCCAAGGCAAAGGACTGACACAGCGTGGCCTGACAAGAACCCCAGCCTGAGGGCCAGTTCAGCCTCAGCCTGCAGATGTTCAAACACCCTCCTCCACCTTGCAGCACCTCGCAGCAAACACAGACCCAACTCTCAAAACCACCATGCTGAGACAGCCTTTGAGACCTTCAGCTATAACACAGGTTCCCACAGGCCCCCAGGGACACTCACCTTGTCACCTGAAGAACCCCCTTTTACTTTCCCTCGACAGCTCTTGAGGAGATCTGGGTAGAAGAACTCCGGGCAGCGTTTGTGGTCTGGCTCGAAGAGGGTCAGAGTGATCCGCACGGCCGTGGCTGCCGGCTCGGGCTCCGGGGGCTGCTCTCCATCGTCCTTCCGAGACCTTTTCAGGAAGCTGCTGCTCAGTGGCCCATGCAGAGTGGTGAACGAAACCCTGTGGGGCTCTGTCATGGCTATGGCCAAGTCTTACCAGGCCTCACGGCATCGTTCCCATTGCATTAGGAAAGGTCCGTCAGGCTGCACTGATGGATTTCACCAACGATAATAAAGCACGCTGGCAGCAGAACAAGTACTTTGCTTTCGGAGTTTTCTCGGGAAATGACAAAGGGCGGTCCTGTGAGCGCTTGCTGCAATCATTAGAGAGAAAGAAAGAAAGAAGTCAGTCCTTGTACCAGACTTCCCTCCAACACTGGCAGTTCCCCGTTATCCCTCCAGTCCGTCGCAGGTCTCTCTCCTCACACCGCACCGCTCCATTTGTAAGG
>VZRS01011885.1:0-25385 GCA_013398055.1 Ifrita kowaldi
CCCTTCCCTTCCCTTCCCTTCTTCTATCCTAGCTATCATCTGTGTTCATCTTTCTCTTTTGTAAAATCAAAGTAGGCTGTCATAAAGGAATCTGGAAGATCACTTGTAAAACTATTAATTCTGGTGCTTTAAACTAGTCCCATTCAAACCAAATAGTTGAGGATATCTATGATGATATGGTAGAGAAAGTGCAGTTTTATCTCTTGAAGTGTGATATTAGAAATTATGACTAACCATTAAATACCCATGGTATTCCTTTTAACCTATTCATTACAATGAACATAGTATCTGGATTTGTTAATTAGCAACGCAAGGCAAAGTTGCTTTGAGAAGAAGGTGGTAGTAAAATTGGCATGCTAGTGCTTCTTAGGCTTTGTAAAAAGGCATTGCTCTTATCTAATTCTGTTAAAATGAAGTTTGTTTCTCAAATTTAGTATTTATTCTTTGGTTTTAAGATACCACTGCTTGTGAGCAAATTCATCAGTCTGGGAAAGTCTTTGCACCTTAAAAATATCTGTGCAGTCAAGGGTGTATGAAAAACTGTAACACACTTTCAGCACTGCCCTCAGCAGGACTTTGTATAAGCATGGCCTGGTGGTAAGACTGAAAGATTTGTGCAAGCTGACAGTTCTTGATGTTTGGTCTTTTCTGCCACTTCACTTGTAAAAATCTGTCTAAGAAGTGAACTGGTTTTGAAAGATGGAATGCCGTCACCAGAAGATACCTATCTTTTAGGCACTTCTTCATTCCTTTTCCTTTCCACAGCCTTTCCCTCTGTTGGTATGGAGAAGTGTGAATGACTGAAGAATGTATAGCAATTTGGCCACTGATTTCAGTGCAAAAATCACAGAGCAACATAATCTAAGCAGAAAACATTTTCTACCACCTGTATCAATACAATCTGTAGCAATTAATTATCATAAATGTCTTACGGTAATGCCAGATATTAAAGGAATCGGGAGTGCCAGAGATGGGCTTTGGTGTGTCAGAGGGTGAAGCAGAAGCAGGCAATGCTATGTAGGTTTTTAGAAAAATGGTTTTGAATGGGATGAAAAGGAGGTTAACTTCCAGGCTGGCCCATTGCTGAATACATCAAGACAATGTGGGTGATGGAATTCAGAAAAGAAATAGAACTGAACTTTGTGGAAGATAAGAAATTCCAGCCTTCCTGACAGGGTTGGCCAAGGCCTACCTGGTTATATTGCTGCAGGTCATGGTACTGGAGGGAGCACAGTGCATCCCCTCCTTTCAGCCTGTATGCACAGCTCAGTCAGACACAAAAAACTTAACTCAGCAGCAGGGCTTTCCATCCAGTAGGACTGGGCAAGAGACTATCTGGTTTTCCAGTAAAAACCTGGACAGTTTTGGCCCCACTTGTTATGGTTTCTGCTTCTGGTTGTTTTGTAACTGAATAGAAATGAAGAATACAGAGCTCAAGAGCTTATTTCACAACTAGAATAGAACAACGCAGGTATGTTACAGACAGGGCTATATTGATGGGGAGAAGTCTGAATAAAGCACATACTGTCTGGACAAATGATAAGGGAGAGGCTCCATTTTCCACCCAGAGTATCAGAGCAGTGTCCTGTGCTTGCTGATGCTGAAACATCAGAATCAGGGAAAAGCACTGTCAAGGCTGAAAGTCTGCTGTGTGGTTTTCCAGGCATTTCACTGCAGATTTATGGTCAGTAAACTTGGCTTCTGGATTGCAGGGATGTATTCAATTTTTTTCCTGGCTTCAGTATGTTGCTGATCTTTTGTGCACTATTTTTTCTTCAGAAAAGTTTCCAGTTCCTAGTGAATGGATTGTGGATTTAAGTTCTTCTGTTTTCTTCCCTGCTGAAAACAATATGTCTTTGACTGGTCTGCAAAGAGCAGGTCTAGCTTTCATCGTATATGTTACTTGGTATTTTCTGGAGCCAGTTGTCAGTGTGATAACATTGTCACAGCCTCATACAGATAATCAAATATACTCACAGTATCGATGAGTGGCTTTTGTCTTTCTGAATTAGGTGAAGCACACATTGTCATGTCAGGGAACAACTATCTGATATCTCATAAGGAGACTGGCCATTTGTACAGTTTGAGAATATCCCACTTCACACAGCTTAGGTGGTAAATTTATTCTTTGTTTAAAAATACAGTAGTAGAGCTGGATTAATATATTCCATGGAAAATCTTCAGCAACTCGGGAACTACACCTTGAAATTGCAAGCAGTATTGAATGAAAGTAGTGCAGACACTTACGCAGGAAGGTTTACCATGTAAAATATCTTAAATTACTAATGTAAGTAAAAACTCCAATCATGGCAATTTTCTTCTTCTTTTAGTGTTTGCATTTGATTCAGTGTACCTCAAAATTATTCATGTTTTAGTTGAGAGATCATTTTCAGCACTGAAATATAGCATTTGCATGTCAAATATAAAGCCTTTTAATTAAATAATATTTTGTTTTGTCTGATAGGCTTTGATCTCACCTGTAATGTGTTGGCTCTGATATGCAGTCAGTTTTACAAAAAAAATAAAGTGTTGATGGAATCATAAGCTTTTCCCTGATATGGACTTCCCAAAATGTGCTTAGGAAAAATAAACTTTTACTTAATTAGAAATAGTCTTTTCCCTCATGCCATTGGCATAAATGTTTTTTCATAAAACTAGTATTTATTAGGCCAACTTTCATGCATTAACCGCAGAAACTCATTCCAAAACAGGTTATGCATTTAAAAGATGAATGTTGAGGTTGAAGTATTGTTTTCTTAATTTAAAGAAGAATCCCATGCAAAAGTAAATTCTCTTTGATTTATAACAAACATTATAATAATGTGTATTTTTGGATTAACCATCTTAAAATTCTTACAGGAATACTAGAATAGAAGTAATACTGTTAAATATGTCTGATGTTATTCTATCTTGCCATGCACTCTGGTGTGTACATATATGTGGCCTAAATAGCACATGACTGATCATGTCTTCCCAAGAAAATAAAATTCCTAAGTTCTGGTTTTAATGACACTGTTGAAGACCACTGCTGATTCATTGTTTGAATATGTGGTGGAAAAAGCAACCTGTCCATTTTTATGGACACAAAGACATGCTCCTCTATCAGCAAGGGGATACTTAAAGGTTGAGTAGCAGTCCTGTTGCAAATTACCTGGGTGTTACAGGGGACAAACAGGAGTCAAATTTGGTCCAAGACTGTGTTCTGGTGCACAATAAAGCCAATTGCGGAGTAATCTACACTGGGAGGAGCATTGCCAGCAAATTGTGGGAAGTTATTTTCCTCATCTAATAATAAGGTGCAATAACCACAAGACTGTGGCCTGGGATGTTCAGGATGGACACTAGAGAAAAGTTCTTTATTATGCTGATAGTGCAGCACTAGAGAGTGAGTCCAGAGACATGGAGAAATCTCTTTCCAGTTTTCAAACAGACAAAGCCCTGGCTGACCCTGTAGTGCTGAGTGGAAAGTTGGGTTAGAAACCCCCAGAGACTCCAGTTGATGTGCCTATGATTCTGTGATAAGTCTTATGAAAAAGAAAATTCTGCCTGCCTGAAATGAAAGCTGGCAAAGTTCAGCTGTGCTTAGTACAGCCCATGAGTATTTTTCATGTGATTTAGGAATTATTCCAAACACAGTGACATCATTCACACAGCTCTGGATTGTACAGTGGTTACACAGAATCTCTGCTATCGTTCTTTGGCTGTCGATACGTGTCTATATGGCACAAATTTATAACAGAAGTATCTATGATACCCCCACAGTCCTCATCCTGGGTTATTTGTGGATGTGGGCTCCATAAGAATAGAAAACACCTTTGTACTGTGAGTTTTTTAAGACGTTCTGCAGCAAGTGGCCCATGAATCACAAGAAGGAAGTGATCAGTCACCACAGGCTTCCCTAGCTCCCTTGGGACTGTGAGAAGACTCATCATATCCTTGGTTTTCATCTTCATCCATCAGTGTCTGTCATCTGCATTAGTAAAGAAAACAGCATCAGAGCCTGACCACTGTCCCATGTTTATCTATACTGTGGCATTATTAGTGGGATTTGTCCTTATCAGTCAGCCCTCCCCCAAACAGTGCATGGTTGTGGTTTTGAGGACAGTACAGGCCAGGGATCATTCACTGAGGCCAACCCATTTTTGAGAAGAGAATTTAGGTTTGTAGACTTCAGGGATTAGACATTCTACTTATTATTTGTTGCAACATAAGCATGTCAGAGATTTTATCTACCTGCAAGGAGTCAAATAAGAGAATGAGGTTTCTCAGGTGTCTCACTAGACATAAAGAAGATTCAGTCAGTGGCAAACATCGAAGTGTTGCTAGTAGATTCAAGTACCATGAAGACTTAAATAATTCTAGTGTCTAGAATTATTTAAGAGCTTGCAGCTGTTCTTCTGATGAAAAGAAACTGTAATGATTTACACATTTGTATCTACAGTGGATTTTGTTGCTAGTACCATTTGATGTTTCCCAGATGTTTTTGTACAGATTCTCTATTCACTGCTTTCATGCTACCCTTGATTTCTTGACCTCTTATATTCTCAACTGTCTACTCACCAGGTTTATTAACCTTAATCTATTTTACCTCTTCCTTATAGGAAGAACACTTTGTGGTTCAAAATTACCCTTGCTAGGTTTCTCTCTACCTTTTCATTTCTGCTACTCCCTTTCAGTCATGGTCTTGGTATTCATAATACACATAATTGATTTTACCCAGTGGCATAATGGCATTTTTTGTCTTTTTCAATATTCATTTCCTAATAATTCATAGCATTTTCGTGAGCTTTTATTAAAAACTCTTTATTCAACAGTGGTATCTGATGTTTGTGTTGATATTTTTACGTAACCACGTATTGTATCTATAAAATCTCGTACTCTAGTAGTAATAGCCAAGCTGGGCTCATAATTAGATTAGTTTGCAAGGTTAGGATTGTGTTTTCATGTGTCATTTTACATTTGTTTACATAAAAGTGATTTCCTCTGGTATTTTTGTACTTAGTCACTCAGTCTCCTGAGGCTTTTCTGTGGTTCCTTTTCAGGCCTCATGATGCTGAATAACCGCATCAGGAGCACACCATGTCTCCTTCTGAGTCACACCTTTTTGTGGTCATTTCGGATATGATGAACACTTTGGATCAGAACATCATGTAGTTTGTGGCAGTTGACATTTACTCCTTTTTTTTTTTTAACAACTATAATAGCAGAAGGGGTTCTCTTGCTAGCTCTTGTCAGTGTAATTTCTTTAATCTTGTCAAATGTCTTTTTGAATCTGTATACACTATGCTAATTTTTTTCCCTTGTCTGTAGGCTTCTTGATTACTTCAGAGATAAATCTGTGAGGCAATTGTAGTAGCTTTCCTAAAGTATATTAAATTCTACCTTTGTTCTGTATTTCTGGTGTCAGTTGTTTGCAGAAAACAGATAATTGCCTCTGCTAAGTAAAGATAGAGATACATAGAATAATATGAATGGAAACGGACACCCGAAACCATGCAGAAAAAGAAGATATTTCTGGAGTATATAATTTATTTGGTTTGTTTGCACTGCTTAATGATCTTCTGACAGAATTGCAACAATGTATACATTGCACATCTACCATTCACAATTTCCTCAGTCAAGAAATATTGCTGATGGAAGTTATATTTTACCATCAAAAATTTCCTGAGTACTTATGCAGAGAAAGCTACCCATTAGTAAAGAGATGTTACTACTTTTTCCTGCTCCATTGCAATGAAGATGTGCAACATATAAAACAATACTACAGAAAATCTGTTTTGACCAAGCACTAGTTTGTTCTGTGCTGTGAATAAGAAAGTAAAGGACTGGCATGGCTGGAAAAGAATTAGAGAAACAAAATACTGACAGACTCGTATTTAAATACTAAAGCTTCAGTCTTCATTATGGTCAGTTAAGAAAATGAAATGTCAGGCATTACAGAGCTCATGCGTGGACGACATCTCAGCCCCCAATGAGTTCCCACAAGTAAGTACTTATTCTACAGAAGAAATAGGGTCACTTGGTCTCAGGTCTGGACACTGACCTTCGGAGCCATTGAGCTTGAGTGGCTGAATGTCAGTAACATGAAGAGAAAGGACTACTTTGAGAGAACTAGCATGTTCACACCCTCCCACATCCTTTCCATATTGAAGGCACTTGAGATGGTCAGCCATGGAAATGAGTTGTTTCCTCTGAAAGGGAAGGATGATGGAGAATATATTAAATTGCTTTGAGTCCTTTCTGCAGGCTTGCACTGATGAATAATTGCTAGATACTATCGGGCTGCTCACATGTGGTGTTCAAGAAAGATGCCTCTTGGGTCTTTTTTATCATCAAGTGAAACTCATCAGGTAGCATAAATTCAAGTACTAGAAAAAGGTAAATGAGACACTGCTCTGTTACTTACTCCATGCAACCATGCTGCTGTTTCTGCCTTGTCGGCTCTGTACTTGGACAAAGTTAGCCCAAGGATGAAAAACATCTGTGTGAAACTGAACCCATGCAAGAATCATGATGTGAGGAAAGCCGTTCTGAAGAGTGCAGTCTACTTTGGAGTTAGTCGTTGCACATCTGTAATTGATCAGCCGAATCTATAATTTAGAAGTCCTTTTGCATTCCTTGATTGTGCTAAGTTTGGACATAGCATTACTCATGAGTAATGCTTTCTATAAGCTTTGATTGGCTAGAAGACCCCATCCCATGCTGGCAGACGATGACACGTTACTCAGTTATTCACGCTTCACTTACTTCCTGGCTGGATTACAAGAGTCTGATGTGTTTGGTCACCAGGCTTTCAGCACTTAGAACAATTCACCTACAATAAAAAGCCCTCAGCCATTCTGTTTACTTTGAGTGTATCATCAGACCTGTCCTCAGCTGTCTACAATCTCTCCCCAGAAGAAGATGGTTCTTCTCATCGCAGTGGGGATTTTCCACAATGGCCAAAAAGTGTATAGAGCTTAGTGTTGACAACTGCACTCATCTGTCCATGCAGACCATTCGCTTTTCTCCCTATCTCCACCTCAGTAGGGGTAAATGCTGTCATAAAAGTTGTCTGTCTAGGAAACAGAATGTTCTTGGAGACCTCTCTAAGATAGTGAAATGAGTATCCTGGGATATAAGGACAGTCACAAACCCGACCTTCCGTTCAAAGTTCAAGGCACATTTGTCTTCTAGCAAAAACACTGAGGCAACATAATTGTTTGTAATCAAACCAAGTCTACCAAACAGACGAGACTTCACTGCCCAAGCATCTTCTCTTGGGAAGAAGAGGAGAGAACAAACAGCATGCAGTGAGTAGGAAGTCATGCTGCTTAATGTATTTTGGAATGACTTTCCAATGCCATGCTAGTGAGGTATAAAGAACTCTTGCAGAACTGAACAGAAAGTTGCTCACAGCCTAGTTCCCATGCTGTAAGCTTTTTTTGGTGCCACCTTGATTCCTGCTTCTTTGGGGAACATGTACATGGCATTGAGGAAGTAAACACACCCTTTTCTTCAGATGCATTTGGTTCTGCTACTTGAACATTTGCAATACTGTCATGGGTTGTAACATGCAAAGTTGGAATTTTTCTCTTATTGAAGTTTTTGTGATTGAGGCCCAGATCCTGCAAAAACACCCCAAGTTCTCTGTGCTCAGCCCCAGACTCGTAACCCCCTGAACTCCAGCTTTTACTACCTCTACTAGCTGCCAAATATTTTGTTAAGCTTACAGCTGTCCTGTCCATGACGAGAGCTCTTAGGCAGACTTAGCAAACACATGAACACACAAACTAAAAAAGTGATTATCATACTGATAGGAAAGTGCAAAACCAAATACTAATAGAGCAATAAAACTAAATTAAGGTAGTGCCCATGTATTTGTGTTCTGCCTTTATAAGGATTCATCTTCCTTTATCTTCTACCTCTTGAGAATTCTACCTCTTTAGAAACCTAAAAATACTTAACACTTCAGTTGTAAGACTTTTTAGTGACAAATAGAGTTATATGCACTCAAAAGAAATACTTGCAGTGGAACCAGCATCTTGTAAACCCTGTGAAAGAGATTCCTTTCAAAGTTTCATGGAAGACATAAGAGTAAATTAATTTCCATATCTCATTTTCCATAATATATAATTAAGTACGAACTTTTTTTAGAAGTCATAGGTAATTTTTACCACTGCAGGCAGTGCCATGCAAACATCAATTATAATTGACACCACATTTTCTCTAAAAAAATATATATTTAAGTCCAGCCACTGTTAATTGAAGCTTATTTTCATTTAGACTCCTCGTTAATTCCAGAGTCACCACTGAATCTTTCCTCGCACTTCTTTATACTTTGTATGTTCTTGTCCTTTCCCAGCAGGTCTCATTATGAAGCCTGCAGTCGCCTGATGTGCTTGGAGATACTATCCCATACTGACCCAATCCACAGTGTTTGCATGTCATCTCAGCTTCCCAGCCTCTTCAGGTGGGGGCCTAATTTTGGGATGGAGAAGCTGTGTGTTAGCAAAAGGCGGGTACATTTGAAAAGATGCCTGCTGCCCTTCACAAAGGCGAGATTTTGCTTTTGCAAGGACCATTTTCTCCAAACATCCACTGCTACAGTTTTCAGAGATCAATAAAATACTGAGAAACTGAAAATACATTTCAGAAGTTATCCGGGATACTGGTTCTTTATTCTGGGGTGAACTGTGCATTGCATTGGGATTGTATTCAGTTACTTTTGTGCATCCAGAATACTCTGTGAGAGGAATTGTCATTCTCTGTATTTAAATGTGAATTCAGCGTGTGTGTTATTTGACCATGTGTATAAACTTGTACATATCTGTACACAATGATACGGAATTTGCAGCTGAATGCCATAATGCAAGGAATTATTTTTGTGATTTGCTTGTACCACACTGTAATTTAAGAAAGTAGAAGTAATTAGAAAAAAAGAAGGCATTTTTAGAATACTCATTCAAAATAAAAAGCACATGACTAAAGCCAGGAAACTTCAAGGCAATAATTTTTTTTTGAGGATATGTTTTGGTTTTTTTAGAAATTTGTTTTACACTTAAATCCATTGAGAAAAGTAGTTTCTAGAGAGGGAAGAAATTAGACCCCCTCCATAACAGCATATCCGTTAAAAAAAAAAAAATTAATTCCTCATTTAATTACGATCTTGTTTGGATTCAAATATTTTCATGGCCTATTGTTTGAAGGCAGTTATCAAACACTCTCCACAGCCCCATGTATCATCAAATAGAAGGTTAGAAATTACAAACAACAAATGCCCGACTATTTACTGACAAATAAAGCATAGTTTACAGAGTTTACAACAGATATTAATGAAAAATAATCTTTTGTGAAAGTACTTCCTTTCCTGTATTACATGCAATGTGTAAATATATACTAAAATAGCTTTTCTTTTACCACTTTATAAGAAAGAGATGATTGTCCAGTCAAATTTATTGTGAAACTCAATGTGTTGTGCTTTTTAAAAAATAACGAACAGAACTGTATGTGTGAAAGAATAAAGAACAATTTTCACAGCATCCTTTTGTTTAAACAGATATTAAGAATAACATCCTGAAAAATCTTCAGTATCATACAGAAAATATGACCTAAAGAAAGATTAAACATAAGTAATTTATTAATTCTGCAAGTGAATAAAGAAGAAGTTTTAGTCACTGTTAGCAAAGTTTTAAAGCTGTCTAATTTCGGTCTTTCCTTTTCTGAACAATTATGTTATTTAGGCAGTTGAAAATCCCAAAGTAATTCAAAAGAAATATTATTGTTTTCCTTGGTGCAAAAGTGAGGTGGCAAATACAGACTTCCTTATAGCCCAAGAAACTGTAGAAGTCACCTTCTTCTTCTTCACTTCCAGTAAACCAATCTAAAATTAATGTGTTTAATTCATGGTCCACAGTATTTCTTCATGTCTCTGGGGTTTTTAAATTAATTTTATATTTGCAAAGTTGCTTAAGAGGCAACAGAAGTAGAAGAATCCATATGGCCAAGAACACGGGGTAAATGCAGTAACAGAAATTGCTAAATTGCATTTAAGATCTTCAGAGCTGTTTTCTTTCATCATTTCTCTTTCGTCACGTGAGCCTTCAACAAACTGAGTAAATTCATTCAGTGAAAGATTGTGAGGTAAATGAGCAATGTGAGCATCAGTTTTGGAGGTGCCCAACCGAGGAGACATTTCTAGTTACGCCTGAAAATATTGTATGTTGCCCCCCACTAATGATATCTGAAAACCCCTCATTATATCTACACCCCTGGCCCCCTCATTAAATTCACAACTCCTATGTTTAAATATAGTTATTGCAACAGCTTGTTTAACTATTGCTGTAATACCATCTTGCATTTACATCTCCGACACGGTTCTTCATGACCTGGCTGAGCTTCTCAGGCTGCAGATGAAGAAGGACCCTTACTTCGATTGTCCTCTGTAGCTAGAGAACAGTCGGTAATAGAGGCTTCAGAAACTGGGAATTGTTGGTTCCTCCTGCAGAGGGCATTTTGCCAGAGCATTCTGCTTTAGACTAATGGAATTTCTTGGGCTAAATATATGCATGCATAGGACTGGAAAAATGTATCCGAAGCATGTGTCTCTGTAGGAATCCAATTCGTCTAAAGCATAAAATTTGAAAACACTTTTTCTTTGTGACTCGGGTTGAAAATGACCATGAACATGACAGTCTATTTTATTGTATGGTTTTACCAAGTTTGTAGTAATGGATATTTGCTAATTGATAGTTGGCAAAGAGAAGAAAGAGACCATAAAGAGGAAAGACACATCCTTAAGTGCTTAAGGAAGAATGTGCATGAGTTTTTCCACTTGAACTTCAAGCCCGATCTTTCTGATGGCGTACCCTACATCTAAGGTAGAAAATGAAAATGTGCACCTGATAAAATAAGAAATAGGGATTTAAAAAAAGTATAAAGTTTCACTTTCGGCTTTCCTTATTTTAAAGCAAATTATTTCAGTATCGATTCTCCAGTCTCACAGAGCTACCTCTCAATAAAATCTGTAAGAACAGCTGCAGACATTGTGAGATTTTAACAATGAATAAATAACACTTCTTCCAGAGCCTGGTGAAATTTATAGGACTTTTTCCCACAGTAACTGACTTGTTCAAATGTTTACTAACTCATGCGATGTATAAATATTCAGGGTTCTGTGCCTGTAAATACGTACCTAATCAGGGCCAGCTGAAGGCAACTGCAGTTTCCTGCAGCGATATGGACACTTTTCTGGGAAGGCAGACCTAATTCACACACTCACATGCACAAAGAGAGCTCAGAATCTCAGTGGTACTTCAGACTGCTTACCTGCCTTCAGTCTCTTTTTCTTTGTCTTTTCACTGGCTGCAAGGGGAATACATGCCAGCAATTCTCATTACAGTTCTCAGCAAATTCATTAAATACAATGTGTTAAAAGCTGAAGCTCGTGGCTGATGAGCTGTACTGCTAGGACAAACCTTATCAACATTTCTCGGGATATCATCTGTCTAGATAACTAAAAAGGATGCCAGCATTTCTGGGAAAGTAATTTTTTTCTTTCTTGTGCTGCGTTACACTTCAGGAGCTATAACGTACTGTGAAATACTTGTGCTTTCCAATGGAAACTGAAGTAAAAGCATGAAGAATTGCAATGTCATTTGATGGGGTGTTCAAACTGAATGTAAACTTGATGAGGAGAAAGCATTTATTCTTCAAAACTGAAGCATATAGGGAGCATACAAAGATTTTATCACAAATGAATGTAGCCATGCAGTGTATGTCTGTCCCTCAGAGACCTACAGATTATCTGGAAGAGCCACTCTGGTTTGGATATGCCAGTAAAACATATCTACATGATGTGCAGGCTTTGCAGAGCCAGCAAGTGAGAGAGCTTGTGGGTTTTACACAGTTTTTACACTATTTGTCTGCACTAGAACAACCTTTTTTTCATGTTGCTGAAGATATTTGCTGAGTACATGTTCTCCATGGGGACATTCATCTACTTCATGAGAAGGAACTAAGCCTTCCTGAGTGCCAGACCTGGATGACAGGGACATCACTCTTTTTTGACCCTACTCTTCATTCTGGATGTTCTCATGTTTACAGCAAGTGAAAAACCTCCATTAAGGACATCTCAGCCATGTAATGCCAAAGAAAACCTTACTTGGAATGTGAATGAGGGCAACTGTCTCCAGCAGTAACCTACAAATACATGACTTTTCATTGTAAATTAGACCAGTGATTTTATTTGCCTCATTATCATGGCCTGGAGGACACAATTTCTACTACATGCTCATAACTGCATCTTCACTACTCTTAGCACAGCCAATGTGTGGGGAGCTGTGGCTCTCCATCCCCAATTCCTTGGCATTTTTCAGTGTTCATCCTTCTCTTTCTCTAAAAACATTGGGCAACATCATTGGCTTCTGTTTTTTCATGTTACCAAGGGTTTCCAAATTTGGATCTGTCTCATGTCTAGTCTTTTGGATCCAGCAGTCTTCTGCACATCTCTTTTAAAATAGCTTGCTGTACTTCCATAAAAATTTGCTGCAAGAATTTCACTCTTGTGCCCCGTCTTTTCTGATTGCCAGGCTTTCAATTATTAAGGTATTATAAATGCTCTTGTCAAAAACCATAAAGAAGAGCCCCTGGCATATGAATGACTACAA
Organism: Ifrita kowaldi; assembly: GCA_013398055.1. Taxonomy (NCBI): domain Eukaryota; kingdom Metazoa; phylum Chordata; class Aves; order Passeriformes; family Cinclosomatidae; genus Ifrita; species Ifrita kowaldi. The sequence goes on from VZRS01011885.1 coordinate 12,648, forward strand.
GATGTTTCATTTGCCCGTACACAGAACAATTTTCTAGAGAAAAAGCAAAAGAAAATTACTTTCTGTTCAAAACCATGACAATTTGTCTTAACTTCGAAATGGTCATGGCAAAATATTGCTTTCAATATACAGATACTGTTATTCAGTAGAGGGCACTCCTGCGTGCACAAAGCTTATATGGCACAGTACAGTCAGGCAAGATCATCTGGATTTAGGATTTTCCGCTTTTATAACAGTGTTATGTGAGTCTGTTTCCTTCATGTTTCTTTCTTGATGTACAATTCTATTGTATCACTGAAAAGCGAACTGCTCATTCTGGGGGCTTGTGAAGGCCGGGGATAGAAGAAGGGAGTGAAAAGAGGGACTGACCCCTCAGTCTTCTGCAGTGGTGAATGCTCTCGCCGTAAATACACACACCTCAGTGTGAGCGGGAAATATAAATCGCCACCATCTGGAAAAAGGTGAAAGATTAAGCACAAGCACCCTTCTGCCTTTCAAGTTTTGCCGACAGGATTCGAGGAGTACGTGAAGAGTGTGTGAAATCGCCTCTTAGAGATGCAGGACGGAGCTGCCGATGCTCCGCCCTTGCCGGCGGGTTCCCATCGGGGCGGCGACTGCGGCCGCCCCCGGCAGCGGAGCCTTTGTCCCGCCTGCCGCCCTCTGCTCTCCCGGGACCAGCCCTCTTCTTCCTCCAGGGAATCAGTGCTGCCGCCGAGGGCTGTGCACTTGTAGTTTGGCAAGCTTCTAACGTTTTTCTTCTTCTTTTCAAACAGTTGATGCGTATTAAGAATTATATGTTAGGGAGAAAAAAAAATTAAGAGCTTATATGGTGTTTCATCAATAGGTGAAGTTTCTGGTGCGGATGATGCCAGTTTGGCAGAATTAAATAGCCATGAATATACCATGAATGCGTGGGTCGGTAGTACAAAGCCACCCCCGGGGTGAAGGCAGGGAGGGCTGGCGCGGCAGCCCGGGCACGGAGGCACACAGGGCAAGTCACCGCCAGGAGCAGGCGGGGAGAGGGGGATACCGGGGATACCGGGGGTGCCGGGGGATGNTAGGCAACCATTGGATCAGGCTTCCCAGAGAAGTGGTGGAATCACCATCTCCCTGGAGGTATTGAAAAGACGTGTACATGTGGCACTTGGGGACATGGCTTAGTGGTGGACTTGGCAGTGCTGGGTTAACAGTTGGACTCAATGATCTTATAGGTCTTTTCCAACATGAATTAATCTTCGTGTGTGTGATGGGAGTTACTGCCAACGCCATCGGGCCAGGGTGTGCTCTGAAGATTAGTGTACCTGTTGGTATGTAAAACTGAGTTATGTCTGTGTCCAAGTGCCAGGCTCACAGGGACCATGACATCTTTCCCCCTTGCCCATGTACCTTTCTTTCAGAGTTATAATGGGTCATTTGGTTTCTCTTTTCTCCTATATTCAGGCCATAGTGCAGTTCACCATCCCCACAGGGTCATGCCTTCTGTGAACTAACCTGAAAATGTTGACCAGTTTTCATTTGGGGAAAAAACGAAACTGAGGTTTGCTTTGGTTTAGTTGGTAGCTGACTAGTGCATCTGCACTGGGGATGCCTGGGACACGAAGGTACCAAATGAAGAAAAGAGCAAAATAAATGATTAAAGTGTCCTTAATATCCTTAATATCGTCAGATGATTGTGTTACCTTGTCGTCTATTCCAGATCAGTAACAAATGCAGGAAATGAGCACTGCCCACAGCACAGGTTTCTCTGGAGTTTCCCAAACAGCCCACCTCCACTGTGGAAATCAACTCTTCACTCTTCCTAGTTGTCCCTCTCTTTTAAGCCTACCTTGTTTACCTATACAAGGGCCTTAATTTTCTGTTATATAGCAGCTTAGTTTTCAGATGTGAAACCCAGCATTTCTAATTAACATAAAATCTTGTGAGATGCCCTGGAAATTTGTGTGATAATAAAGAGATGAAAAAAATCAGAATTTGAACTCAAACTTCATGTCTACATCAGTCCATTTCACAATATGGTTTCCTTTCTGAAGCTATGAGTAAGAAAGGGAAGGCAATCCTTTTAGCCAAGACCGCATTCACTAAAGCTGCTTTAGAAATGGGAAGTACTCCTTCCTAAGCTCAGTAACATTTTGGAGGATAATATCCTCTAAAGCATAAAAACCTTTCACTCCACATCGATCTCCACAGGGAATGAGTGATGTGAAGATTTTACCAGAAGAAGGTTTTTACCTAAAACACTTATTTGAACACCTATTGCTAATTCAATAGTTGTAGGAAAGATATCTGATGTTTCAATTGCCTTCTGCACTCGGCTCAGAATCCATTGTTTCCAGCTTGCCCCAATCAGTTCAATTTTATTAGTTAAAAGTAATTGCTAATCCATGTAGTGAAGAAAGAAAGAATAATTCAACATATCAACAGCAATGTGATGTTTTGGCATTATGTATACTTATAGTATATACACAATTTTTAATATCAGTTTAAATATCATTTGGATATAAATTTGCTATATCCTTCGCGTTGTTTTTTTTAATGCATATTATAAATGCAAATATCTGAGCTGATATCACTAAGAATACAGGTTGGAATTCTTTTACCCCATTTTTAAACAATTAAATGGATATCTCAGGGCAGGAAATCTATCCAAACTTCCTCATCTGCTGGTGGAAATAAATTGCTGCTCTCAGAAAGCAATCAGGCAATGAAATGAGTACTTTGGGTCTGCCACCTCACCTCCAGACAGCTAAAATTAAATGTGACGGATCACTTACTGCTGCAGGATCATTCAGGTGAACGAATACATTTTAGCTTAAATAAGCAAGTGCTGCACAGTTCCATCTTCAGTTTAAAGTGTGCTGCAATTCTATGTAATGTACTTTGAATTTAAAGATGCACCATCAGGAATATTCCTTCTGCTGTTTAGGCTCTGGAGGGCCCTTACGTGATAGCTGGTGCTGAAAATGAAGACGTTCATGTGCAAGCAAAGCAAACAACATCATGTTATTAAGAAGTGAAAATTAGGAAAGATTAAAATATATTTAATCAGCATTGTTTATTCCATGGGGGTTTTTTGTGAGGAGAAATAGGACATCTAGAAAAATGCTGTAAACACACTTAAAATTTATTAATTAGATCAGTTTCACAATGATTGGTAAAAAAAAATACCAACTCCCTCTGTATTTTGCCCACTTTTGGTTCAGTCAGAGAATTTTACTGACAGGGAAGATAACTTTGCTGCCTTTCTCAGTATTGTGAAGCAGTATTTTTCTGAGGAATTGTCATTGCTTCTGAGCACAAGCCTGTCCTGTTTGTGCTAAGAATGGTGGCAACCATCTTCAAACACACTTTTCCTTTTTCTGAGTCACCTACTCTTTCTTCGGTTCTTTTTTGTCAGGATGGGAAAAGCAAACTGTGGACCAGCAATAAGCTAGGCATTTATCAGACTTGTAGGAACAGTTTTTGATTTAATGGAAATGTGTATTACTAGTGAAGTATCCATTTTTCAACTGAATATTTCTGCCAAGCGTTACATTGTTTGGAGATACATTGTTATCCAATACCTTTCTGATGTATGTTTATCAAAGTGACTGCAAACTTCTGGGGTTTTTTTCCCCCACTTTTGTGTGGAATAAGGAGGTTGATGGTATCACAGATGTAATTTATTCTGCCAGTATCTACTCAGGATAAATCCCCTTTCTCCCAAATTGTTGTCTCTTTTTACCAAAGCTGTGACTCATGTCAGTAATTCCTTGCTGTACTTTGCTTAAAAGCATATTCCAGGGAAGCAAACAAAAATGCACTCCCATACCTGAGAGTTTGCACTGATTTGGCAAAGATGCTAAAAATATTTTTCCATTTAGCTTTCTATTTTGTTGCTTTTCATTGCTCTTGTTGGGAGTTATGGTTTTAGGCCAAGTGGTTAGTTCTTTCTGACTATGACAGGCTGAAATAAATATATCTGGAGACAAGTATTCCTTATAAGAAAGAGTCTTTGAAGTCTTTGTCTCTTGTAAATGGGCATCATTTACAAGCCATGAGAGTTTGAAAATGGGTTTTTTTCATTTTTGCAGTCAGTGGAATATTGTTTGGCTGTTAGCAACATTTAGGTGCCAGACAGCAAAGCTGATGAGAAGTGTGGTAGAAGAGCCAAGTGAAGGCAGAGTGTGCTGGGTCTTTGTGCTGTAGCTCTGGTGAGCACCACAAGCAGAGTTTACCCTTGTTGTGCCACTCAGGCAGAAGGCAGCAGCAAGGCTGAGAGTCTGTGAGAAACCAACACTGTCCTGCTTCCTAGACACAGCCTGAAACCCCAGTATACCAGGCACTGCTGCTCATACACATTTGACTGAATTTAAAGGACAAACCCAGAAGTTTCCTGCTCCTTTTTCTTTCTTGGTACCCTTTGGAAGCTCCAGTCTCAGCCAGACAAAGGGAAAAACTTCAATTTTTACAGCTAATTCAGATCTTTGACCAAAGCAGCTAATATGTTTTATGGGAAAACTTAAAGTGAAGTAGGTTCCAAGGCTATTTATTACAGACACAGCTTAAGTGTTTTTTACAGCTCCCTGGTTGAATTAGAAAAAGATCACAGACCTGTTTGTTTAATCCCCTTTCCCAAATGTCACAATTTAATAAGCATGATTTTGGAAGACTTAATGGAAGTCCTTAAATGAATAACAACGCATAAGCAAGAAATTGTGTCCTTCCTTTGTGGCCTTCCTCCTTAATCCTGCAGCCCTGTTGGCAGCCAACCATTCCTTGCACATCATTTTCTCCAGATAACCTGAGTTCCTCTTTTTGCTTTCTCTGTCAGTGACCTAGAGCACTAGGGTAGTTCCAGCTGTGTCTCAGTTTAAGGCAAACTGCCTTTCAATCAATCTGAAGTTCTGATTTTATTTTTTGAGGGAAACAAGGATGATACAAAAGCTTCAAGGAAGATTCCCAGTGATTGAACCATCTCTGAGACAATTTTAAAGTTGCATATGAAAAATACTAAGGATAATTTTCTAGTAAGAAAGCAAAGAAACCAGAAGCAAAAAGCTGGAAACATAAAAATACTAGGACAAAAAAAGGCTCTTAATGCACTTAAGAATTAAACATGTACAACCTCTCTCTTGCATGCAGTACCAGCTAATGTTAAATGCTTCTTTTTTTTCGTGTTTCCCCAGAAAGGGGACATTTCCTATTAATAGTACAAGAGCAACACAATGCTGCAAGTGTAGTATTATCAAAATCTTCTAATAGCAGCCTGCTGCACTTCCCTTTTAGATATTTTATCAGGTTATGTTAAGAATTATCTGAATGCATCTATGTTGCAATAGTATTGAAGGAGCTATTTGAAAGGTATTTTGCATGTGGAATACAAATCACTAAAACTAATTGTTGTCATTAACATCACTAGATATGATGCCTTCTGCAAGATGGAAACGCCTTTCATTTCCAAAGCATCCGTGATGAGAATTTGTCCCAACAATGCACCCGTTGCCATTATGTGTGGTTGGAGTAATTTAGGTTTTCCACTGTGACATGTGTAGCATGATTCTCAAATTATGGGGGTTGTTCCTTATGTAGGAATTCTGTCTGCTGCCTCTTGTTCCTTACATACAGAAGTGGTATTTATTTTCCTGGTTCTTGCTTTAGTTATTGCAGTGCCTTCTACCTTTCGTGTAAAAGTATGTTCTTTCTTTGGAAAGAAGATTGTAAAAATGCAAATGGGAGGAAATAATTGATTAGAAAGTCATTGTAAAATCTTTGCAAAACAGGAAATCAGCTGCCATGAAATTATGTATTAAAGAATTATGTATATTAAATAAACACCACCAGTTTACCAGGTGGTTAACAGATGTGTGTAAGGCAAGCAGAGTCTTATGTAACATGGCTTAAATGTTGAAGAGGAACAATTTCCTTCTAATTTCCATTCCTGCATGGTCCCACAGTGTGGTCTCTCATCTCCTACTTTTGCAGGCATGGTTAGGATCATGGGTGTTCTCTTAATTTATGTGGGGACTCTCAGATTTGCCGGTTTAGCAGTCAAGGCACTGAAATTCCTTCAGCTTCCAGGAAAATACAAGCTATAGACAATGAGGGCTTTAGATAACAAAGTAGACATCAAGTCTAGCCTGATTTCCTACTTTTAATTTATGTGCTGTCACACTCTAAGTAGTTTTCAAAGATCTTTTCAGGACTATTACACTCTCTGGCTTTTCCTGTTCTGTAGGAAATAATTCCTTATTTCCTGTTACCTCCTAGCATATCATCCCAGGCAGACAGACAACACGATGGACTCTTGAGCCAGCTCTACTCAGCCCATTCTGCTGCAGAAAAGAAAGTATCTTTAAGTGTGTAAATGCACTCACAATGCATATTGGAACTACTAATGTTCCATGTGTTAACTACATTTCTGAAAAAGAAGCAATGGAAGAAGCAACCAAACAACTGCTAGAATGCCCCTTCCACCAACACAGCGCACTTGATCAATGAACACCTGGGACACGTGGAGTTTATGAAAGCACTGAGCAATGCCTCGTGACTCTTTAAACCAGTGCTACCTCAGGCAGTGCTGCCAGCTGAGATTAGTTAATGAAGTGGAAAGGCCACCTGACCATTCATTTGGCTTCAGCAGCGGTTCTGTGCAATGGTAGAAGGCAATTAGAGCTGTGTTAGTTATTTTTTAAATTAAACAGTCATTCTTCGTTAGCAGTCTGTAGCATCCTGAAGAATCTAAAGTATTGAACAGAGGCATTGTATTGGCTGCAGAAAGAAACTAGAAAAATCCATAATAGTAATCAATGTAGAATTTTGATCTGTTAATAGCTGGGCTCTGCATTGATTCAGGCCTTTCTTCCTCATTAAATTATATGAAACATTAAAAGTCATCAGGGAATGTAGCAAGTAGTAACATTTCTCTAGGTGTAAAAGTAAAGAGATGAAAATTATTTTTCTAGTTACCATGAAAATTTGTAAAAGCATGAAGCCTCCTTTTCCCAGGACTGGTAATTATGAAAAACAGGGACAGTATGTTCATACATACTTTATGCAGCTTTCACTATTTTTTGTGTTTCCCAGGGTACAAGTAAGATCAAAGACAAAGGTAGTGACAGAGAAACAGGGAATTTCCTGACTTCCAGTGCCAAATCTATCCCTCCACAATTGTCCCATTACCTGTGGGAACCATGAACTAAACATCTTTCCAGACAGAGGCTGAGAAAATACAAGTTGCTCATGAAAAAGACTTCAAATATTGCAGGATTTGGAAAGATGTTTTTCATTTTAGTATATAAACCTAGCCTCAAATTAGCTTTGAGTATTCTCAGAGTGTGTTCTATAAATCTGTCCTTCAATAGAGGGATCAGGTCTTTAGAAAGACTGAGGTTTTTCTGGGAATGTTTTAAAATTTAATGGGGCAATGCCAGTTCAGGTGATAGAGCAGAGCAGGCTATCAGAATATCTGGGAAATCCAGTTGTTTCTATGATTTGCTGCAAGTTGCATCTCAGTGTCTCGAGGCTTTTGTTACATGCTTAAGTATATAAATGAAGAACTTGAGCATATATGAGAAATTGTAATAATGACTTATAGGGACCACATAATGAATTTGTGTGGAAACATCGACCTCCGAAGTAAAAGGAACTAAGTAGTGTCAGAGAATGAAATTCATGAGAAATCAAAGTCGCACATCATTGCCTATAAGGTTTATTCAAAGATTTAGATTACAAAGTGACCAAGAATCATTCAAATGTTTCTTTCTCAAAATGCTTACAACTTGAATATCATTAATGTTCTTCATAAGATACCCTTTATAAGAAAAATGTGCTCTGAAGAGGTATGCTGTACCAATGGGCATAAAGCAAGAGCAAGAAACGGACACCACAGATGATCTCACTGTTGGTGCAGCAACACAGGTCTCTCTTCATCAGTTTTGCAGAGAACAAGGAGTGAGAAAAAATGAGAAAAAATTAAGATAAACTGTATTCCAGTCTCATTTGCAGATTCTGTAGTAACAGAGTTTCTCCTGTAAAAATGTTTTTGTCTTGGAGGAGTTACAAATAAGATGAAAGCCTCAAAGAAAGAAAGGACACATTTCTCAGGAGTTGTTCATAACTGAGATAGTTCTTAAGTGGCACACTACATTTCAAAATATGAGGATATTTTTCTATTAAAAAACAGGAATACCATCCAAATGCATCTTCTGAACTTTAACGTGAAGGTTTTGGCTTACAGTTTTAGAATTGTATTACTGGATCTATCACACCTCTTTTCTGTACAAAAAAGAGAAACTACTCCCCCCAAACACCACCACCAACAACCAACCCCAAACCCTGAAACTGTTTTCCTGGTGTTTTAATGGAAAAGAATAAGTTACTGATTTCTAGGACTGATAAGAAGATCTAACAGATCACTGTGAGGCTTAGAAAGTATAAGCTTTACAAATTCCTCCTTGAGACAAGCAGATTAGCCTGAAAAGAATAAATATGGAGCCAAAAGTGCCCTTGGCTGAGGTTGCAGCAATACAGAATAAGGTTTTGCAGGGTGGCTGTGCAGAATAGGTAAAATATACCTTAGAAAATAGGGCCTTATTTCCTTTACATTATTCTTAATCTACTCATGTCCTGCCTAGAGAGTTGGTGAACTTGTAGGTGCAGCTGTAGGTGGTAAGGTTGATATACTTTAGTTAAAGAAACTGAAAATAAGAAAAGGATCCTGAAAAGAGAGCCCTTACAATGAGCTCCTTGCCTGCAAATACTTCATCCTGAAACCTTTAACATTTAAATGGTGGCTAGTTCACCATATATTAGTGTCACTAGCAGGTGACACTACTTCAAGTCGGAGTCTCATTTCACAAATTATTTTAAAATACATTTTTCTTGCCTCATGACCTCTGTTCTTAAGCTCTGCAGCACCAGCAATGAAATTATTCAGGCCCACAATACATTCACAAAATATAATGTCACGTCAATTTGCATTGACTCCTGTAATCATACTTAAAAATGATCATAGATCTTGAGCCAAATAGTAACATTCATGTTGAATAAGGGAATCCAAATACTCAACATATTTGCCTGCAATTGAGAAAATGATTGGTGTTTGCGGGAAGTAATTTGGACTTCGCTGTCTCATTAATAGGAAGAAAATTATATTTAATTACTTGTCAGCTAGAGAGTTTTAAAAAATATTAATCAATAAACCTTGCTTTCCAAAGAGCCAAACTTCGGATAGCTTTCTCCTTCTAAAATTTTCCCTGTATTATCTACAGGTACATGAAAGATTTTATTGAATGCATGCATACTTTGGAAATGCTGTGCACTCTTACAGGTATTTGTATCCAGGTGCTCCTAAGTGTGGGTTTAGTTAAGTAAAATTGAATTATGATGGCGAATGTGGTCAATAGATGACTGTTAAATGTTCTCTGTAATTCCTTAGAGTTTAATAAACTCGGCTTTGTAGATTCACTATTCTGCTATGCAGTTTATTTATTTGTTTTTAAATTAAGTGAATTATGAACATTTTAAGTTAGCATTTTCTGAAAATTTACATGAGGATTTGTTTCTATCAATTAAGTACCAGCACATAGTTTGTGTAACAAATCCTGAACTTCTGCTATAGGGGAGTATTTTTGTTCTTTAGGACCTTTAGGTTGTAATTTCATTTAAAAACAATTGGAGAACATGGGTGTTACTCCTCTCCAAGTATAAGGAGAGATTTCGCCCATAATTTTCCAAGAATACATGAGGTATTCCTCCTGTCTATATTCCTTCTCCTGTGATTTACTACAGAATTGTGTTCCACACTAACAGACAGGATACCTCATTGAAGTTTCATTCTGAAAGCAAGACAGTCTGTGTAAATTTGACAGTATGACATGAAGTCAAACATCTGTGCCTGAACTTACTGACTTTTATTGAGACCTCAGACAAAAGTAGCAAGACATCATGAAATAAGAGACTGGGTTGTGACTAAAAATCAGTGATTTTAGGCTACCTCATTGAAGTTTCAGTCTGAAAACAGTACAGTCCATGCAAAGTTGTTGCTTGGTCGCTCAACATAGTACCTATGTAATTTTAAATTTTAGTGATTTTTCAAAAGTTACTCAGAAAATTGCAAAACATAAAAGTCAGTTGAGAAGAATTAAATGGCACGCTGACCAATGTAAAATAGCATACAAGATGTAAATTTTTTGTCAAGAAGTAAACATGGTTTAAAATGTGGTTTTTTACTGAAAATGTTCAATTAGATGGCACTTGAGGTCTTCAGAATACTTTTGGTTTCAATCCTTTTTCTTCTGACCGAAGGCTTCTTCCATGCTCTCAGGGAATTTAATGTAAGACTGGAGGAGTAGCACCAGTCTTCTAGGAATGAAACTGATGAGACAAACTTCGAGTTAGCCTAATTTTTTTCTTTTTCTTTCTTTTAAGAAAAAATTATTCTATTAATAAGGAAATCACAAATACATGATATGTGCTCAATACTTCTAATGTCGGGCAATAACATGTTTGGCACTTCAATGTTATAAATGGGGAAAACAAATGACAGACCAAGACATTTTGTGAAATCCCGGCCTGCAGTGGTGACAGGGACTGGAAGCAGACAGTGCTAGACCAGGCATTGCTCCCAGTGTACTGTCTCAGGAAAAGTTTTGAAATTTCTATACTGAACTGCAGTTTAAGACATTTATTAGACACAGAAGGGGCCGGAGGAATGTTATTCACCTGGATTATTAAAAAATCAAACCCAGTATTTCTTTAAAATTGTGTAAATATAACTGGATTGACTGCAGGAATATTAACTAAAGGACTGTTTTGACTAAACTGATTTTACAGGCATATGGCAAAGGAAAGAAGTTAGTGCTAGAAGAAAAGTCACATGCTTACATTTTCAGACCAAATGAGTATACAGCTGGAGGCATGATTAGATAAAATTTTTCCTTTTTAATTGCATCCACGATCCTGCTGGCTGCATACTCTGGATCATAAACAGGAAACAAGCAGGGTTTTCTGTAAAACAAGAAAAAAGGGTTATGAAATGATGAAACTTTACTTTCGAGATAAATACACACACATACATAATTAAATAATTTATGCATTTTCCCCCTTCCCCTCAAGTAGTCTCGGAAAGGAATCTCCAAACCTTTTTAGTTCTGCTCTCATCAAAATAAATTGAAAGCACTTCGATGATGCTGTGATTTTAGTGACTGTTTTGTAAGATGACCACAATGAAGTTGATGCCCACGGTGATTGCAGCTTTGGAAACTTCCAAGCTTCGCCATGCTATATGCTGTTCTATGCATCGTTGCTCTCCAGCAATCTTTTTCTGCTGTAAATGCTGAGGTGGCACCTAAACAGACCACAGTGGTCTGTTTGGTGACACCTAAACAGACCAGGACCAGGCTTGTCACCAGCCAGGAGAAGAGCTCTGCTCTGCACGCATACGCTGCTGCACGATGATGAACGGTGCGAGCAGGAGCAGAGCACTGACAAACCAAGATCACTGGTCCTGCACTCCTGCAATGGCTCATTCAGTGCTTGCAGCCTCTCCTGTCACTGCAGCCACAGAGCACCAGATACCATCACCACAGCCATTCTCACTCAGAAGCACAGTACCTGCCAGTACAGACCCTGGGGCACAGTTTATAAGGAGAGGTCATGGGTATCCCAACAGCCCTAACTGTAATTACACTGCCAAAATTACTTGGGGCAGAGAACATCCTCAGTGCCCACTCTCCTGGCAAGTAAGGCTCCATTAACCCTTCAATACTGCTGTGCATCCCTAACTGTTTCTTGACTGTGAGGTTATTACACATTCCCTGTTATTAACTGTATGCAACACTTGCATTTCTTTATGTCAAAAGATGTAGTTGTTTGTGCCAATAGGGCAAAAATACTGAATTGCAAATCAAATCAACCAACCAAAAACTGAATATATCCTGTGAGTGGTGATTATTTTTTCATATGAAATAGTACAAATCTAAGTTTTACTTACTTGCTTTTGAAGCCTTTACTTAACCTGGTACTAATAAAATAAGGGCAAATGATTGTGGTTTTAATGCCACACTTTCCTCCATGATACAATTCTGAATTTATGGCTTCCATCATTCCAATGATTGCACTCTTACTTGCACAATAGTCTAAAAAGTGAAGAAAGAAGAAATATCCAAAAGGTCAAAAACACCACGATAAAAGCTGTATATAGAACCGAATTCTTGGTAATACAATTTAAGCCACAATATTATTTAGTTCAGTCATTAGCAGTCTTGTAACTAGTGTTTTAAGCATTTTGGTGATGCTAACTAGAGATTATTGGTTCTTCCCATGAATGATACACAACTGCCTAAGGATAAAATTAATCCTTTACAGAGGGGTTTTTTTTTTTTTTAGTGCACTATGGAGAGATATAGGAAGATGAGCTTATTCAGCATTTCCTGTACATTTCTAGATACTCCTATACAAACCAGGCATTCTTTCGGTTCAGAATGTCTTCAACTTTTAATATCACAGCTTACACTTCAGAAAGAACTATTTCTAGTGGTAGAATATAAATACCCTACTTATAAATGCTGCTTCAGCCTATTACTTCTGTTTGCCCTGCAACTACAACACCATTTAGTTTGTCCAGGAAGACTGAATCTAGTCTGATTTTTATTGGTTGATGAATATATGGGACTCCATCCTTGGGGATGATCAAAACTTGCCCTCACACAGCCCTGTGCAACCTGATCTAAGCTGGGCCTGTTTTTTTGGGGGGGGGGG